>PVJL010018949.1:0-14890 GCA_004026885.1 Lyroderma lyra | reverse complement strand
CTTTTCTTATAGCTGAGTAATATTCCATCAAAAATTAATTCAAAATAGATTAAAGACATTCCTATAAGACCTGTAACAATACACTGTATAGAACAAGACATTGATACTAAACTTATAGACCTAGGACTCAAAGGAGAATTCATGAACCGGTCCTCAAAGGCAAGGGAAGTATAAGCAAAAATAAATGAATGGGACTATATCAAACTCAAAAGCTTCTGCAAAGCAAATGAAAACTTCAATTTCTTTTAACATCTTGTGTTTGTCAGAGTATAGGCCCCTCAGCCCCTGTGGTAAGTTTCTTCGCAACGTTGAGGTTAGGGTTAACATATAAATTAGGGTATGTGTTGGACTGATCTTTAGGGTTATTGCTCTTTTTAGGTGGGTTGTATCAGTTAGAGTCAGAGTTATAACTAAGGTTAGGTTTAGCATTCTGTTGGTCATTAGAATTAGGGTTAAGATTAGGGTTATATTGACTTTTGAAGGTCGGGTTTCACTCTCAATTACTGTTATGATTAGGCTTAGTGTTATTTCTAGAATTTGGTTTAAGGGAAAGCACGGGTTATGTAATGGGTAGGTATAGGTATGTGCTTAGTTTCTGATGTGGTTAGAAACCATGTTAGGTTCAGGTAACTAGCTATGGTTCGCATAATATTTAGGGTTAGGTTTAGGGTTAGAGTTAGCTTTGAGGTTATTTTTTTGGTTTATAATTAGGGGTGGTGTAGGTTCAAGACCAAGATAGGGGCTGTAAGGAAGCCTAGATTTAGCTTTAGGTAGACGTTTTGGTTTAGATTTTGAGTTAGGCTAAGGGTTAAAGATACGGTTAGGTTTGATTTTATTATTAGTGTTAGCAGTAGAACAAAAGGTCCGATTGTGTTTAAGGTTAGATATTGAGTTTAAGTTTATGTCTTTTTGTTTTATTCATGGTTCAATTGAGTGGTTGGTATGAAATACTGTTTCATGGTTAGCTTTGAGGCAGGGATTGGCTCTGAATTGGGGATAAAGTTAGAGTTAGAGTAAGCGCTGTTTGTAGGGTTATGTTTAAAGTTATATATTAAGGGTTATGTTTTAAGTTAAGTTTAAGGTGAGGTTTCGAGTTTGGTATGAGAGTAGGGTTAGATTTGTGTTTCCATTTAGGGGCCAGATTACATATAGGATTAAGTTTTGAGTAAGCTTCAAGTTAGGAAAATGTTAGAATGTGTTTAGGTTCAGAACTGATTTTGTGATGTTGGTTAGTGTTAGTGTAGGATAAGACTAAATTGTGAGTTTAGAATAAAAATTTAAAATGAATTTTTTTTACTAAGCTTTAGGTTTGAGATTATGTTTTTAATTAAGTATTAGGATAGTGTTAGGTTCATTTTATAGTCTAGGTTTAGGGTTAAGTCTGAGTTTATGATTGGTGTTATGGATAGGGTTCTTGTTATGTTTCCATTTAAAGTTTGTGTTGTGGTTTTGATTAAATTTAAGGTTACTGTTAAGATTAGGCTTACCATTGTATTATGGTTTACTTTGAAATTGGGATTAGGTTTAATGTTCTTTGTAGGTTATATGCTGTGGTTATGGTTGGTGCACGATGTAGTGAAGGGGTAGTATGAGGGTTAGAGTGAGGTTTGAAGTTCGATTTTGTGTTAAAATTAGTTTTAAGTTTCAGGTGTATGTTTAGGTTTAGGGCATCTGTTAATCTTAGGTTTAGGGTAAGTATGAACCTTTCAGTTAGGATTGTGATTAGAGATAAGGTTAGTTGTGAGTTTAACTTTATGATCAGGTGCTGGTTAGGGTGAGGGCCAAGATGATGTTGACGCCCAGGGTTAGATTTAGGGTTACGATTAGGGTTTTTGGTTATGTTCATGGTTCATATTCCAAGTAGATTTTGTTTTATGATTAGGGTTAGCGTTTGCTTTGAATCCAGGGTAAGGGTGTAAATTGCTATTGATTTCATGGTTAATGTTAGAGAATAGGCCAGGTGTAGGATTAGACTTAGGGCTAGGGATAAGTTTAAGATTCCATTATGAGTTCCTTTGAAACTTAGGGTAAGGTTTGGGTTTAGAGTTCACTTATGATTAAGATTAGTGTTTGGTTCTTCATCGAGTTAGGTATTGTGTTTGGGATAGTTTTAATACTTATTTCTTCTTTTTTTTAATTTTTGCCACCACATTGGCATTTGAGATCATCAAAAGTGGTTTTCAACTTTCCATTTTCTTGGAAGCAGCAATGGGTCCTGAACTCACATAGTCTATTCAAATGCTCATCATAGATCTCACTACTCAGTCTTCTCTCAGGTTTTCAAGAAAGCTTTTCAACTCTCAAAACTCTTTACAGTTATCAGATCAGGATTGAGTGGATGACTTCCCATCAAGATAGCAAACACAAATGCCAGCCACTTTCTTTCTTCCTCCCTGACCACAAAGGACAATCACCTATGAAGTGCCTAATAATGCACATGAATCTCTTTTTCCCATTATCTGAAGTTTCCATTCTGTATTTTAGTTGTGTAAGAGTATTTCTGAAATACTTACTATAATTCTGAGTAGAATACAAATCATAAATAAAAAAAAATACCAGAAGCTTCTATTTTAAATATTCTAGAAGGCATGCACGCACAATTATTCTAGTATTTTGAACAGTCAGTTGTAAAACATACTCAATGTGCATTGTGTGCTTGATGTCCCCACCACTCGCCGCCTCCTTTCTTCACTTAGGAAAATCTTTCATTGGTGTGAATAGAGTTAAAGAAGGGAATGCCCCTGCGAAATGTACGCTCACCTATCTCACAGAGCATACAGAGAGACAGTAAGTTGAGTTCATGTTATACACACCTAAAATTCCTCCGCAAGAGAACGGCTGACTGTTCATCATGTATTATGGTCCCAGCCACACAACCACTAAGTATAGGGTAAAACAGACAAAAGTACGTACGTAATTGACCAGAACAAACCACCCTTTTACTCTGATTTATCTGGGATCAAGCAATACCTTGAAATAGGTATGAAGTGGTTTATCAAAATTATTCATTGAAAACCTCATAACCCTGGTGAGAGCAGAGGATTGTAGAGGATTTATGGCGCGAACAGGAGTGCACTTGGGCAACCGGATCCCAGGCTGATGCACGCGGACAGCCCTTCCAGGGTGCACCCACCCTCAGCTATGGAAAGAGGAAGGTGCCAGGGACCTGTAATCAGAACATTTGCTGACCGCGATGTCACAGCTGCAGGGCCAGCCAATCGGGGCCCCGAGGTTGTATCAAGGGTTATGATGTCTTGAGGCCCCAGAGCCAATCAGGAGACAATAGAACTGTCAGGATTGTGAGTTCCATAATGCGATGCTGTGGGGAGCTGTGACCCTGGGAGAGGTTAGAGTTAAGATTAGGACTTGTGTTAGGGTGAGATTCTGCGCAGCTTCATCTTTGGTGTTAGGCTTAGAGTTAGCTTTGAGGTTAGAGGTTTTGTTAAAATTGTCGTTAGTGTTCAGAGTATGTAAAGTTGGGAGTGAGAGGTATATGTATTATTGTGGTTATGAATAGTATAAGGATCCATCTTTAGTTAGATTATGTGTTAGGTTTCAGGATAGGTTCAGGGCTAGATTTTGTATTGGGTTAGAAGAAGCCTTGAGGTTATGGTATTAAGAACATTGAAATGAGAACTCTGGGTAGAAGGGCTAATGATAGAGTGAGGTAAAGTTTGAGGATACAGTTAGGTTTTTCGTTAGGCATAGCCTTGGGTTAGGGTTTGGGTGAGTTAATGATTAGGGGTAGTTATGTACTTAGGCATCGAGTTACCTTTGAGGTTGGAGTTAGGTTTTAAGATAGGCTAGGAAAAGGGCCGGTTTAATGATGAGGTGCAGATTTCAGTTTATGATTCGTTTTTTAGGATTAGGGTGAATTTTAGCTTGGAGGTCAGGGTTGGTTTTCCATTTGAGTTGGGGTTGGGTTTCCAGTAAAAGCGAATATGGGTAACTTTCAGGGATAGTGTTATGGGAAGGCTCAGGTTTTCCACTAGGGCTCAGTTTAGAGTTAGATTTCAGTTTAGGATTATTTATTGATTATATTAAGAGATTTATAGTTAGGTTTCAGTTTATAGTAAAGCTGAGGGTTCTGTTTTAAATTAGGTTTGGATTTGGTGTTGGATTAGGTTTGGGATTTCTTTGTAATTTAGGCCAGGTTTATGGTTTGAGTTTTTTATTTATGTATTAAATTAATGACAATGACATTGATTAGTAATATTATATTTCCAGTGTGCATTTCGATAATACATAATTCATATTCATATATTGCATTGTGCGTTCAGCACCCAGAGTCACTTCTTCCTTCCCCCTATATTTGACCCACCCCTTTCCTCTTCTACCACCTCTCTTTTTCCTTACTTTCTTGCAACCACTAATGTGTTGTCTGTATTTATGAATTTTTAGATTTTACTTTGTTGGTTTCATTTTTACATCCCAAGAATGAGTGAAGTTCTATTGTTCCGAGCTATTTCTATTTGATTTATTTCCCTTAGCATGGTAATCTCCAGACCCATCCATGTTGTCACAATCGGCAGTGTTTCATCTTTATTTCTGGGCGAGTAGTGTTTCACTGGGTGTTTGTACCACATTTCCTCCATCCAATTAATTGTTGAAGAACATGTTGGTTTTTGATATGTCTTGACCACCAAAACTTCTACTGCAAGGATCACAGGGGTATGTATATCTCTATGAGTACATGTTTTCAGATTTGGAGAGTGGATACCCAGAGAAGGGTTTGCTTGGTTGTATGGTATATTCATTCTTTACATTCTTGGGAACCTCTATATTGTTTTCCATCGTTGCTGCCACTTGACATGCCCAACTGCATCATATGAGAGTTCTTTATTCCCACAGCCTCTCCAACACTCATTATTACTTTTCTTGTGGATCATAGCCTTTCTATTAATAACAGGTATGAAGTGGTAGTTCATGGCATTTCCCTAATAGCCAGTGTACTTAAACATTTTGTATATATCTCTTGGATGTTTGAGTAATCTGTCTTCTTGGGGAACGTGTCTGTCCAAGTCCTCTGCCCATGTGTTCATGGGATTGTTTGTTTGTCTGTTGTTGAGTTCTAGGAGATCTTTATATAGTTTAGGTTTTAACCCCCTGTCAGTCATTGCTTGAAAATGTCTTCTCCCACTCTCTCGGTAGCCTTTCTGTTTCTTGATGGTTTCTTTGGCTGTGCAGAAGCTTTTACGTTGGGTACAGCCCCATTCATTTCTTTTGACTTTTACTTCCCTTGCCTTTGAGGTAACAATCATCAAACTCTTTCTGAAGCATGGTCTACAGGTTTGGGACGTACGCTTTCTTCTATGCAATTTATCATTATTGGTAGTATGTTTAGGTCTTTGGTCCAGTTTTAGTTAATTTTGGTATATGTTGAAAACTGTCAGTCTATTTTCATTCTTTTGCATGAGATATTCTCTATGACTTAGCACCTTTTATGGAACATAGATTCTTTGCTTCATGTTATATTTTCGGCTTTCCATAAAAAACAAACTTCACATATATATGTGGGATTACTTCTGGGTTTTCAGTTCTTCTTCAATAGTGTATGTGGTCGTATATTTCTGCCAATATCCTCCTGCTTATAATATTGTCATTGTGTGTTATAGATTGAAGTCAAAGAGTGTGAACCCTTCACCATTATTGTTTTTTTCCTTCGGATTCCTGTGGTTATTTGGGGTCTCTTTAGATTCCATACAAATCTGTTGATACTTTTCTTAAAATTTTTCAGAAATATTTCATTGGAATTTTGATGGAGATGGCATTAAATCTGTTCATTACTTTGTGTAAGATGACCATTTCAATGAGGTTCATTCGTCCCATTTATGAATATAAAATTTCTGCCTTTCTTTGTGCCTTCTTCAATTTCTTTTTTTTAGCGTTTATTTATTTATTTATTTATTTATTTATTTATTTATTTATTTCTATTCATTTTTATTGATAGATTTATTGGTGTGATATATGTTAGCAAGGATTTCATAAGTTTCAGGCATACAATTCTGCAGTGCATTGTCAACTTGATATATAATCAGTTCACCACCTAAGGCGACATCTTTTTTTTTTTTTTTTTTTTTTTTTTTTTTTTTTTTTTTTTTTTTTTTTTTTTTTTTTTTTTTTTTTTTTTTTTTTTTTTTTTTTTTTTTTTTCTTTTGGGGTTTTTTTTTTTTTTTTTTTTGCTTTTTTTTTTTTTTTTTGGTATGTGGGTAGCTCCCTGACTGGGAATCGAACCCAGGCCGCAGCGCTGACAGCGCCAACGCCGAAGCCTTAAGCCGCTACACCATCAGGGAACTCCGGCAACATCTCTTTACATCAACTTATATTTACCTTCGTCCCCTCCTCTCACAGCCCCTCCCTTTTCTCCCCTCCCTAACCCAATCGTCCCCAAATAATCATTAAGTTATTGATTATGTCCATGGGTTATTTGATTGTTCATGTCCTTTTTTCTTTGCTTTCAGTTTTATATTCCACATAAGAGTGAAGTCTTACAGTTCTTTGATTTTTCTGTTTGGCTTATTTCCCTAAGCATGATTGTGTCCAGGTCCATCCGTGTTGTTGCAAATGACAATATTTAATCTTTTCTTATAGCTGAGTAATATTCCAACAAACATTAACTCAAAATAGATTAAAGATCTTCATGTAAGACCTTTAAAAATACACTGTATAGAAAAAGACATTGATACTAAACTTATAGACCTAGGACTCAAAGAAGTCTTCATGAACCGGTCCTCAAAGTCAAGGGAAGTATAAGCAAAAATAAATGAATGGGATTATATCAAACTCAAAAGCTTCTGCAAAGCAAAAGAAAAGTAAATTTCCTCTAATATCTTGCGTTTGTCAGAGTATTGGTCCTCAGTCCCTGTGTTAAATTTTTTCTCAGTGTTGTGGTTAGGGTTAACATACAAATTAGGGTACGTGTTGGACTGATCTTTATGGTTGTTGCTCTTTTTAGGAGGGTGGTATCAGTTAGAGTCAGAGTTATAGCTAAGGTTAGGGTTAGCGTTCAGTTGGTCATTAGAATTAGGGATATGATTACGGTTATAATGACTTTTGAAGTTCGGGTTTCACTCTCAATTACTGTTATGATTAAGCTTGGAGTTATTTCTAGAATTTGGTTTAAGGGAAAGCACGGGTTATGTAATGGGTAGGTTTAGGTATGTGCTTATTTTCTGATGAGGTTAGAAACCATGTTAGGTTCAGGTAACTAGCTATGGTTAGCATAATATTTAGGGTTAGGGTTAGCGTTAGAGTTAGGTTTGAGGTTATTTTTTTGGTTTTTAATTATGGGTGATGTAGGTTCAAGACCAAGATAAGGGCTGTAGGGAAGCCTAGCGTTAGCTTTAGGTAGACGTTATGGTTTAGATTTTGAGTTAGGCTAAGGGTTAAAGATAAGGTTAGGTTTGATTTTATTATTAGGGTTAGCAGTAGAACAAAAGGTCTGATTGTGATTAAGGTTAGATTTTGTGTTTAAGTTTAGGTCTTTTTGTTTTATTCATGGTTCAATTGAGAGGTTGGTAAGAAGTAGTGTTTTAGGGTAAGCTTTGAGGCAGGGATTGGCTCTGAATTGGAGATAAAGTTAGGGTTAGATTAAGGGCTCTGTTTAGGGTTAGGTTTACAGTTATATGTTAAGGGTTATGTTTTAAGTTAAGTTTAAAGTGAGGTTTTGAGTTTGGTATGAGAGTGTGGTTAGAATTGGGTTTCCATTTAGGGGCCAGATTACACTTAGGATTACGTCTTGAGTAAGCTTCAAGTTAGGTAAATGTTAGAATGAGTTTAGGTTCAGAACAGATTTTGTGATGATGGTTAGTGTCATTGTAGGATAAGAATAAATTGTGAGATTAGGATGAAAATTTAAAATGAAATTTTTTTGACTAAGGTTTAGTTTTGAGGTTATGTTTTTCATTAAGTATAAGGATAGTGTTAGGTTCATTTTACATTCTAGGTTTAGGGGTAAGGCTGAATTTATGATTAGTGTTATGGATTGGGTTCTTGTTATGTTTCCATTAAAGTTTCGTTTGAGGTTGTGATTAAATTTAAGGTTACTGTTAAGATTAGGCTAACCATTGTTTTATGGTTTACTTTGAAATTGGGATTAGGTTTAGTGTTCTTTGTAGGTTATATGCTCGGGTTATGGTTGGTGCACGATGTAGTGAAGGGGTAAGATGAGGGTTAGAGTGAGGTTTGAAGTTCGATTTTGGATTAAAATTTCTTTTAAGTTTCAGTGTATGTTTAGGTTTAGGACTCCCATTAAGCTTAGGTTTAGGGTAAGTGTGAATGTTTCAGTTAGGATTGTGATTAGAGATAAGGTTAGTTGTGAGGTTAAGTTTACGATCAGGTGCTGGTTAGAGTGTGGGACAGATTATGTTGATGCCCAGGGTTAGGTTTAGGGTTACGCTTAGGGATTTTGGTTATGTTTATGGTTCATAATCCAAGTAGATTTTGTTTTAGGTTTAGGGTTAGGGTTTGCTTTGACTCCTGGGTAAGGGTGTAAATTAGGATTGAGTTCATGGTTAATGTTAGAGAATAGGCCAAGTTTAGGGTTAGATTTAAAGCTAGGGATAATGTTAAGATTTCATTATGAGTTCCTTTGAAACTTAGGGTAAGGTTTGGGTTTAGGGTTCACTTATGACTAAGTTTAGTGTTAGGTTCTTCATTGAGTTAGGTATTGTGTTTGGGATAGTTTTAATACTTATTCCTTTTCTTTAAAATTTTTGCCACCACATTGGCATTTGAGATCATTAAAAGTGTTTTTCAACTTTGCATTTACCTAGAAGCAGCAATGGGGCCTGAATGCACATAGTCTATTCAAATGCTAATCATAGATCTCACTACTCAGTCTTCTCTCAGATTTTCAAGAATAACTTCTCAACTCTAAAATCTCTTTACAGTTATGAGATCATGATTGAGAGGATGACTTCCCATCAAGATACCAAACACAAATGCCAGCACTTTCTTCCTTCCTCCCTGACCACAAAGGACAATCACCTATGAAATGCATTATAATGCGCATGAATCTCTTTTTCCCATTATCTCAAGGTTCCATTCTGTATTTTAGTTGTGTAAGAGTATTTCTGAAATACTTACAATAATTCTGAGGAGAATACAAATCATAAATAAAAAAAATACCAGAGGCTTCTATTTTAAATATTCTAGAATGCATGCACGCACAATCAGTCTAGTATTTTGCACAGTCAATTGTAAATCGTAGTCAAAGTGCATTGTGTGCTTGCTGTCCCCACACCCTGCCGCCTCCCTTCTTCACTTAGGAAAACAGTTCAGTGGTGTGAGTACAGTTAAAGGAGGGGATGAAACTGCAAAATATACACTCACCTATCTCACAGCACATACAGAGAGACAGTAAGTTGAGTTCATGTTATAAACACCTGAAATTCCTCTGCAAGGGAACGGCTGCCTGTTCATCATGTATTATTGTCCCCGCCACTCAACCACTAAGTATAGGGTAAAACAGACAAAATTAGGTACGTAATTGACCAGAAGAAAACCACCCTTTTACTCTGATTTATCTGGGATCAAGCAATGCCTTGAAATAGGTATGAAGTGATGCATCAAAATTATCCATTTGTAAACCTCAGTACCCTGGTGAGAGCAGAGACTTGGAGAGGCAGTTTGGTGCCAACAGGAGAGCCCTTGGGCCACCGGATTCCAGGCTGATGCAGGCAGACAGCACTTGCAGGGCGCACCCACCATCCGTGATGGAAAGAGGAAGGCATCAGGGACCTAAAATCAGAACTTTGGCGGACCGCGACGTCACAGTTGCAGGGCTAGCCAATTGGGGCCCCGAGGTTATATCAAGGGCTATGATGTCTTGCGGCCCCAGAGCCAATCAGGAGACAATAGAACTGTCATGATTGTGAGTTCCATAATGACATGCAGTGGGGAGCTGTGACCCTGAGAGAGGTTTAGAGGTAAGTTTAGGACTTGTGTTAAGGATGAGATTCTGCGCAGCTTCAGCTTTGGTGTTAGCCTTAGAGTTAGTTATGAGGTTAGAGGTTTGGTTAAAATTGTGGTTAGTGTTCAGGTTATGTTAAGATGGGGGTGAGAGGTATGTGTACTATTGTGGTTATGATTAGTGTAAGGATCCATCCTTGAGCTAGGCTATGTGTTAGGTTTCAGGTTAGGTTCAGGGCAAGAATTTGGGTTGGATTAGAAGAAGCTTTGAGGTTATGGTATTAAGAACATTGAAATGAGAACTCTGGGTAGAAGGGCTATTGATAGAGTGAGGTAAAGTTTGAGGATAGATTTAGGTTTTTCGTTAGGCATATCCTTCGGTTAGTGTTTGGTGAGTTAATGATTAGGGGTAGTTATATACTTAGGCTTTGACTTACCTTTGATTTTGGAATTGGGTTTTAAGAAAGGGTAGGAGAAGGGCCGGTTTAATGACGCGGTGCAGATTTCAGTTTATGATTCTGTTTTTACGATTAGGGAGAGATTGAACTTGGAAGTCAGTGTTGCTTTTCCATTAGAGTTGGGGTTGGTTTTCCAGTAAAAGCGAGTATGGGTTCCTTTCAGGAATAGTGTTATAGGAAGGCTCAGGTATTCCACTAAAGCTCGGTTTAGCGTTAGATTTCAGTTTAGGATTATTTCTTGCGTATATTATGAGATTTAGAGTTAGGGTTCAGTTTATAGTAAAGCTGAGGGTTCTGTTTTAAATTAGATTTGGATTTGGGGTTGGATTAGGTTTGAGGTTTCTTTGTAATTTAGGCCAGGTTTATGGTTTGGGTTTTTTATTTATGTATTAAATTATTGACCGTGACATTGATTAGTAACATTACATTTCCAGTGTGCATTTTTACAATACATAATTCATATTCATAAATTGCATTGTGCATTCAGCAACCAGAGTCACTTCTTCCTTTCCCCTATATTTGACCCACTTCTTTCCTCTTCTACCACCTCTCTTTTTCCTTACTTTCTTGCAACCACTAATGTGTTGTTTGTATTGATGAGTTTTTGGATTTTTCTTCGTTGCTTTCATTTTTACATTCCAAGTATGAGTGAAGTTCTATGGTTCCGAGCTATTTCTATTTGATTTATTTCCCTTAGCATGGTAATCTCCAGACCCAGCCATGTTGCCACAATTGGCAATGTTTCATCTTTATTTCTGGGCGAGTAGTGTTTCACTGGGTGTTTTTACCACATCTCCTGCATCCAATCAATTGTTGAAGAACATGTTGGTTGTTGATAAGTCTTGACCAACATAACTTGTACTGCAAGGAACACAGGGGTACTTATATCTCTATGAGTACATGTTTTCAGATTTGGAGGGTGGATACCCAGAGAAGGGATTGCTTGGCTGTATGGTATATTTATTCTTACTATTCTGGGGAACCTCTGTACTGTTTTCCATGGTTGCTGCTAATTGACACGCCCACCTGCAGCATAGGGGAGTTCTTTATTCCCACAGCCTCTCCAACACTCGTTATTACATGTCTTGTGGTTCATAGCCTTTCTATTATTAACAGTTATGATGTGGTAACTCATGGCATTTCTCTAAGAGCCAGTGTACTTAAACATTTTGTATGTATCTCTTGGGTGTTTGATTAATCTGTCTTCTTGGGGAAAGTGTCTATCCAAGTCCTGTGCCCATGTGTTCATGGGATTGTTTGTTTGTCTGTTGTTCAGTTCTAGGAGTTCTTTATACAGTTTAGGTTTTAAACCCCTGTCAGTCATTGCTTGCAAATGTCTTCTCCCACTCTGTCGGTAGCCTTTTTATTTCTTGATGGTTTCTTTGGCTGTGCAGAATCCTTTATTTTGGGTACAGTCCCATTCATTTCTTTTGACTTTTATTCCCTTGCCTTTGAGGTAACATTCATCAAACTCTTTCTGAAGCAAGGTCTACAGTATTGGGACCTACGCTTTCTTCTATGCAATTCATCATTATTGGTAGCATGTTTAGGTCTTTTGTCCAGTTTTAGTCAATTTTGGTATATGTTGAAAACTGTCAGTCTAGTTTCATTCTTTTGCAAGTGATATTCTCTATGTCCTAGCACCATTTATGGAAAATGGATTCTTTGCTTCATGTTATATTTTTGGCTTTTCATAAAAAACAATCTTCACATATATATGTGGGATTACTTCTGGGTTTTCAGTTCTTCTTCATTTGTGTGTGTGTGACTATATTTCTGCCAATACCCTCCTGCTTATAATATTGTCATTGTGTGTTATAGATTGAAGTCAAAGAGTGTGAAACCTTCACCATTATTGTTTTTTTTCCTTCAGATGCCTGTGGTTATTTGGGGTCTTTTCAGATTCCATAGAAATCTCTTGATGATTTTTTTGAAAATTTTCAAAAAACTGTCATAGGAATTTTGATGGGGTTGGCATTAAATCATTTCATTGCTTTGTGTAACATGACCATTTCAATGAGGTTCATTCGTCCCATTTATGAATATGAAATCTCTGCATTTCTTTGTGCCTTCTTCAATTTCTTTTTTTTTCAGCGTTTATTTATTTATTCATTTATTTATTTCTATTCATTTTTATTGATAGATTTATTGGTGTGACATCTGTTAGCAAGGATTTCATAGGTTTCAGACATACAATTCTACTGTGCATTGTCCACTTGATGTATAATCCGTTCACAACCTAATGCGACGTCTCTTTACACCACCTCATATTTATCTTCGCCTCCTCCTCTCCCAGCCCCTCCCTTTTCTCCCCTCCCTAATCCACTTGTCCCCAAATAATCATTAAATTATTGATTGTGTCCATGTGTCACTTGTTTGTTCATTTTGTTTTCTCTTTGCTTTCAGTTTTATATTCCACATATGAGTGAAGTCATACAGTTCTTTGGTTTTTCTTTGTGGCTTATTTCCCTAAGCATGATGATCTCCAGGTCCATCCGTGTTGTTGCAAATGACAATATTTCATCTTTTCTTATAGTTGAGTAATATTCCATTAAAAATTAACTCAAAATTGAATAAACACCTTCATATAAGACCTAACAATACACTGTATAGAAGACATTGGTACTAAACTTATAGACCTAGGACTCAAGGAAGACTTCATGACCCGGTCCCCAAAGGCGAGGGGAGTATAAGCAAAAATAAATAAATGGGGAGAGAAGACAAGATGGCGACTGGAGAGGAGGTTCCTAAAGCCTCTCCCAGAAAACCCAATTGAACGGCCATCCAGGAGCCAAGAAAGCGGACCCTGAGTGACAAACCGGCTTCTGAGAAATCCACAAATCGCAAGTAAACACCTGAAGGCTGGTGAGAAAGAGGCGATTTGGGGAGAGGGAAGTGAGCAGAGACGGACCACGCAGGACTCAAACCCTGCTGACTATTTGGAGCTGTGCAGTTTGGGGGAGGGGAGAGAGACTGGGGAGCTGGGGACGGAAGGAGTTTGTGAGCCAGTCTCTGGAACATTAGAGTGGTAGAAGGGCTGAGCGAGGACTCTGAACTGCAAAGATAACACCCCAGCTCTAAGCCCCCTGGAGACCTACACAGGGCTGCAGTTCCTGTTCCCAGCCTGCTGCAAAGGCGACCCTGCTGTCTCAGGCCAGGCCCACAGCTTTGGACTTATGGAACGGGCACATTCTCGTGCACCCCAGAGTTCCGAAAGCAGTGTGAGCCTTTAGACAGCCAGGTACTGAATCAGGGCTCAAAAGACTGATTTTCCCCAGCAAAGGGCCAAAAGGCTTTTGTTGGCCTCTCCCCAGGATATATACGCATAGCCTCCAAACACAGTAGGAGATCAGAAACAAGAAACAAACAGCCCCCTCTCCCCCAAAACTTGACCCCCAGCGCCACCTAGTGTCTGCAATACAGCAAGACACCACGAAAGCAATAATCTGGGCAGTGAACATAAAGCCCTCATGTCAAAGACGAAGAACCCAGCGGACAGAATGAATTCCTTTAAAACTAAAACTCCTCAGAAAGAACATGAAATTCACCTAGAAGATAGCCTGTTACAACTGGAAGGGACTCACTTAAGTGACGGAGAATTAAAAGCTGCCATTCTAAAAGCTGTGAGAGAAATGAAAACCTATTGGCAGAACACCATAGCTGAGATAAATAACATGAAAAAGGATATAAACGACATAAGAAAGCAACTCTGTGAACAAAAAGAACAATTTAACAAAGAAATTCAAAACGTAAGAAAGATTGAGACGGAAATACGAGAAATAAATAATACCATAAAAGAAGTGAGAAATGAAATAACTGCCCTAGGAAACAGGACCAACCAGATGGAGGAAAGAATTAGTGATATTGAAGACCAGAACATGGAAACAGCTCAGAAAGAGGAAGAGAGGGAATATAGAACCAAAAGGATTGAAAGAACTCTGCAAGAAATATCTGACTCCATGAGACAAAACAACATCAGGATAATAGGAATGGAAGAAGGGGCAGAACAATCTACAGAGAGCATACTCAAACAAATCGTAGATGAGAATTTTGCAAACCTATGGAAAGATCTGGAACCCCAAGTTCAAGAAGAAAACAGGTCCCCAAGATACCTGGACCCCAACAGAACTTCTCCAAGACACATGGTACTAAAGATGTCCAAAACTAAAGACAAAGAGACAATTCTCAAGGAAGCCAGGGAAAAAAGGGCTATAACCTTTAGAGGAAAACCCATCAGGCTGGCATCAGATTTCTCAGCGGAAACTCTACAAGCCAGGAGAGAGTGGAACCCAATATTCAAAAATTTAAAAGAGAAAAACTTCCAGCTAAGAATAAATTATCCAGCAAAATTATCTTTCAGATATGAAGGTGGAATAAAGAACTTCTCAGACAAACAGAAGCTGAGGGAATTTGCCAGGACGAGGCCAGCACGCCAAGAAATACTAAAGGAGGCTCTTCAGCCTGAAACAAAACATCAGGAAAAATGGAACAAAGTTGGGGCAACAAGAAAGAAACAAAAA
>PVJL010018948.1:0-14880 GCA_004026885.1 Lyroderma lyra | reverse complement strand
GCGGGTGCATGAAGTAACAGCCGCCCTAGCTCGATTGGGGGATGTGGAAGTGAAGCAAAAAAAAAAAAAAGGCGGCCAGGTGAGGTCGCTACAGGGCCCCAAGGGGCCCCCACCCAAAGGACGCCCGAAGAGTAAAGGGGCTCAAAAGGGTGGTGTTCAGCCTGCAGTGAGAGTGAGCCGAAAGCAGATGTGGTTTGATCTATTAGCAGCGGGAGTAGCTGCAGAGAACATAGAGCATCAGCCCACGGGGGTGCTGCTGGCTCTGCGGAAGCAGCTGAAGCCTGAGCAGCAGTTCACTCCCCTGCCCGCTGCTACACTCCCAATTCGGGAGTTGAGACTGACTGATTTTTACCCAGACTAGGGGTCTGGCCAAGGTACCCGGCTGAGGGGGGACCTGGGGGACCGGAGGCCACATGTTGAACTTGCTATTTACTGGTCCCCCCATAATGTGCAGCGGGTACTAGCCCTTGTGGACACTGGAGCCGATAGCACGTTGTTGTATGGAAACCTGGATCGTTTTAGCGGTCCTACGGCCACCATGGAGGGATATGGAGGCCGGATGATACGGGTCAAACAAGCAGTTGTGACCCTGAGCATAGGGCGATTGCCCCCACAAGACTATAAAGTCTGTGTCTCCCCTATCGCAGAATATATTCTAGGGGTGGATGTGCTGCAAGGACTGGCGATTTCGACGACGATGGGAGAACTTCGCCTGCATACACAAGTGGTAAAGACTATTGTTCGGGGGCATCCTCATCATGCCCCCTTGGTATTGCCCCAGGCTCCCCGTGTTGTGCATACAAAGCAATATCGGCTACCAGGAGGGCACGAAGTGATTGGTTGTACCATTCTCAAGCTTGAAGAAGCCCAGATAACCCGCCCAACGCATAGCCCTTACAATTCTCCCATATGGCCTGTGAGAAAGCCTGACGGCTCCTGGAGAATGACTGTGGACTATCGGGAGCTGAACAAAGTGATGCCCCCGTTGTATGCAGCAGTGTCCAATGTAATGGATCTGATGGACAAACTCACACATGAACTGGGACAGTGTCACTATGTTGTGGATTTGGCAAATGCCTATTTCTCCGTAGATATAGCACCAGAGACTCAAGAGCAGTTCGCCTTCACGTGGGAAGGACGACAATGGACTTTCCTGATGCTTCCCCAGGGATATCTGCACAGTCCCACCCTGTGCCACGGACTGGTGGCTCAGGACTTGGCCACCTGGCGGAAGCCAGCAGGGGTCCATCTGTTCCATTACATTGATGACATAATGCTAACCTCTGATTCTCTTGCAGAGCTCGAGACTGCGGCCACCAGTCTACGAGAAGCCCTGGAAACCTGGGGTGGGCTGTCAACAAAGACAAGGTCCAAGGGCCTGGGTTGTCTGTCAGATTCTTGGGAGTTGTCTGGTCGGGTAAGACTAAGGTTGTGCCAGAGGCAGTCATAGATACGATACAGACATATCCCCGGCCGACAACAGTGAAGGAATTGCAGACCTATTTGGGTTTGTTGGGCTATTGGAGGGTGTTTATTCCTCATTTAGCCACTTTAACTCGCCCCTTGCATCGCCTGATACAGTGAGGGGCTACTTGGGATTGGCAGTCATTTCGAGCCACCAAGCAGGCAGTGGCTCAAGCCCAAACCCTACGGGTGGTTGACGCCACCCTACCGTTCCTTTTAACGGTGTCAGTGGATGACAATGGGTTTGGATGGGGCTTGTGGCAGAAACATGGGACTCGTAAAGTGCCCATTGGTTTCTGGTCTCAGTTGTGGAAAGGGGCGGAAGCCCGCCATTCCCTTATAGAGAAACAGCTAGCTGCTGTTTATGCTGCCCTTTGGGCCTGTGAGGCTATAACCGGTCTTAATCCTGTAACCATCCAATCAAGGAATCCGGTAGAGGGCTGGTTCGGTCTTGGTTACAGATGCCACAGACAGGGGCAAGGCCCTTACCGGCCACAATGTTGTCACAAGATGGACACATTGCCTGTATTTTACCTGAAGGTAAAGATCTTCCTTTAATGGTGTCACTGTCTGCTTTGTCCTACCGCCCAGGCTAACGGCAGGCAATAGTATCCTGTCCTGGGCACATACATTTGCTCAGGTGCACAATGTTTCCCACTGCTGGATCTGCACGGAAATACCAGTGGAGGCAGCTGAAGGCCTTCCGTGGCGGATCCACCCGGCTTCCCTACACAACTGGACACAGTTATGCACATGGAGCAGCACCGCTGAATGGGACCAATGGCGCCGGGCAGTGGACAACTTGCTCCGCAGGGACCATAATAACCAACCCCCTCTGTTTGGTTATGCGATGACTAATGGGTGGGGTTGGGTGGTGGGGGAACATGTGGAACTACGGGAACAAGTGCCGTTGTGTATAGAACAACACCGCTCAGCTGCTAACTGTATCGCTGGTTGGGTGCCCCCACACTTGTGTCAAAATGTTACCCATGTGCTGACCCCTCGCACTTGGTGGAATGGGGCCAGATATGCTGGCATTCATCCCACAGATATCCTTCCAGCTGGATACCTCTGGGTTTGTGGACACTATGGATGGCCTTATTTGCCTGCAAATTAGACTGGCCGATGTACATGGGGTCGCCCTTACATTGCTGGTCGAGTACTGGCGACCCTCCCTCAATTGCCTACTAATTGGGATGCTGTGTATCACCGTTGGCATCGCCAACGGAGAGCCGCCTGGTGGTTCTACCCTTTTGCTCTGGCCCTGCCCGGAGCTGCTGTCATAGATATAGAATTACAAGTGGAAGCTTTAGCAGTGCACACAGCTCAAGCCCTGAATGCTACTAAACAGGCCTTAAGCCTGTTGTTGGATGAAACAGCCCAAATGCGTAAAGTTGTACTGCAAAATCGGATGGCCTTAGATTTATTGACAGCCTCCCAAGGTGCACATGTGCTATTTTACATGTGGAATGTTATGTATATATCCCAGATCACGCACATTCAGACAGCCCTGGCTGAAATGAACACAGAGGTACAAGCCATTGCCTCCTCCACCACAGACCCATTAACCTCTTGGTGGAATTCCTTGGGATCCACCTGGCGGTGGATCCTAATGATCCTAGCAATTATTGCTAGCAGTCTGGTAGTTTTTTGCTGTTCCCTATATTGCTGCTGTGGGTTATGGGCTCAAGGACATGCATTATGGACAAAGTCCCGGGTGGCGGCCCTGTAGGGGTGGAGTGTCAGTCCCCAGAGGGTTAAAGCTAAGCCCACTGTAAAGGGTTAAAGCCAGGCCCGCCACCCAGGCTTGACCTTGGTATAATCAGTCCCTGTCTGGGGCTGAGGAATTCCTGGGGCTGACAGTTACTGCGCATGTACCACCTTATGTGACCGTGAAAACCTAAACAATTGCTACTGGGCAGATGCGGCAAGATGCCACTTTTGTTTGAATACATATATATATAGTCCCAGGTGTGCAATAAAGTAGCTTGCTTGCTGGTGTGTTTATGGTCCCCCATGTCGGCTCCGTGTGTGTTTTTTCAATTGGGTGTACCACCGCCGAAACCTGCCCTGTCTGGAAACCTTGGCAATGACACACCCCAACTGTTAGATGCTTCTGAGGTGGGGCCCAGAGAGCCAATGGCCTCACCCCTGTCTGATGGGGGAATGGTCTCCCCATCAAAGACCCATCTGGGCACCCAGTTTGACCAGGGAGTACCCCTAGCTAGAGCAAGACAGTAACCCAGTAGGTGAAGTAAAGCAGAAAGGCTAGCCTTCTGGCTACTATTGGGCCTATGCTTCATTTCCCACCTTGGATTCACTGTATTGGGCTGATTTGTATGGGATATTAGAGCCATGGATGTTGTCACTCGGGGCCTTCATCTTGTAGTGCCTAGCCCCTATGCTCTATTGGCCATGGTGCCTGAAGATGTCAGATGGTTTTCAGGCCTGGAGTTGAATTAGTTCCTGTCCAAACTTCCAGATGTCATCCTGAGGACTTCAACCAGCCTTGGATGGTTGAGCTGGGTTGCCGAAGGCACCTGGGGAGCTTCCCAGAATGGTCAGAGCTGGCTGGTGATGGCTGCTTGGTCTCTAACTCCCAGCACCCACCCCAGTACCTAGAATGCCAAGTTCAGGGGAGGAGATCCCAAGACTACACATGTGAGGCTGTGGCCCAGCCAGTGAGAAGTTGCCAAGCCACTGTTGTCTGCACGCTGGAGGCCTGTTAGGCTGAGAGCTGACTGACCCGAACAGGATTACCATCTCTATGTGCTATGCCCATATGCAGAATAGTTATTGATTAGCATTTTATAGAAAGAAATGCTGGCAGAAGTATCTTTCCCTCTAATTTACTTTTTAGCCAATCTCAGAGATTTCCCCTCTTTGCTTTCTTTCACCCACTTATTCTACCACCAATGGACTCCAAGTAGCCCTCCCTACCTCTCCTTCTTTGATTCTAATGTATAAAATAAGCTGAAAAACTGCCATTCTCCAGAGCATTTTCTCAATCCATTGAGGTTTTGCTTCCTGGAAATTGTCATCAGTTCGGCGCCAATAAACTCATTTAAATTCTCTAGAGGTTTGGATGTTTTTTGCGTTGACAATACAAAGGGCCGAGAGAAGCAGAATGCCTCTTTTTCTATAAATTGAAGAAGATTTGAAGAGACAAAATAGTATATGATTCTCTTACAGAATTTTCTTGTTTTTAAAGCTACACCGAATAGCAAGTCTAAAGGGAGTTCCAGGAGTAAGCTTCTAGTTTATTCTCTTTGTTATGGTAGAAGACTTGCAATAGAAATATTCAATATTTTAAATAATCAAAAATTAAATTCAATATTATGACACTTCCATGGGTTTCCAAGTTTAACAAAATATATTTTGGCCAGACAAACAGAGAAACACTTCCTCAATTTTGAGGGCAATGTATTCATACTTGTCTTCTGTAATTCACAGATAATGAAAGAAAAAGCAGATTTTGGAGGGAAAGAAGGGTTAATTAGAGGGACAAGAATGACCTAATTAACTCATAGAAGTGTAATAACCTCTATTTTCTTTTGTTGTTACTTCTGTTGTTATTTTGCTGTATATAACTTTAAAAATACCATCCTTAAATATATCTACCTGACAATATCTTTTAATGTAGAAGTATAAACTAAACTTCATTTTGTTCTGTTCTCAGAAAAAATACCCAGCAATGTGCTGATTCTTCTGCATAATACCCATTGATTTTTCTGATGAGTGATTGGTAGCTGTTTTCTCCAGGTCCTTTATTTAACAAGAGATATTATACAAGAGCCAAGAATCTCTCCGTTATGTATTCCCACTTAGGTTTTAGACACCTGTGCTGGTGCAGCATGTAAGGAGTTGTGTAGCAAAGCCTGTTTCTCAGCCTCAGGACCCACCCTCATGACTGTCATTCCAGGGACTGTCAGGCTCATTGTCCACACACCTCTGCACAGGTCCATCACAGTCATCGACCAGTTGAGTAACTGATTAACTGAGCCTCTAAAATGTTCCTTCACAACAAAATCCGCCTTTGTGCACAAGAAATAAAATACTGATATAAAACTGCAAAAATATTAACAAAAATAAACAACAATAAATATGATAATGGGGAAAGCACAGATAATATAATTAAATAGAACAAAGTTCATACCATGGTTTCGTTGGAAGGTTATTTAATTTGTAAAAACTGTTGCTTTCTTGTTTATGACATGGAGCAATCATACCTCATTGAACTATGATGAGAATTAAGTGACGAAGTGATTATAAAGTGTCTCCTATTTTCACTCACATTAAATCAACAACTAAAGAGCCATTGAGCTTATTTCCTTGCTGACTAGTTCATTTGTCCCCATGAGGCCCCTTTATAGAAACCATCCTGCAACCAGCTTACCCTACACTGAGTTTGAGATTCAACAACAACATCATCATAGCTGAGTTTGCATTCACCATGATTATAATGAAGGCCAGATGACAAGTACATCCTGAATTATATTTAAATTAAGCATAGGCAGCAGAGAAAAGGGTTTGGCAATCAAACTGATCTCTCTGATTTAATTTAAGTTTATGGTTCCTACATTACTCTATTTAGGTCATCTGAAAAGGTAAGATGTGAACTAGAGATCTCCAGAATGGGGGCAATGCATGCCTGGAGAAGGAGTAATTGAGTCCATTATATGTGGCCACTCAATCTGAGTCTGATTGGATTATACATTACCATCTACATGTTTATTGCATTTCAAATCACTGAGAGCTTAGAGATTTTCACAACCACATATAAAAAGCAGTAATAGCCTCACACCAGTAATAACTAATTGAAAATATAATAAAAACAAATTATCCCATTCCCAACAGCAACAAAAACATATGTGATCTAGGAATAAATCCAATAAAATTATTGTAAAAACTGGATAGAGACAACTTTAAGCTTTAATGAATAAATGGTGATGATAATATGTTAATAGTTAAAAAGCCTATATCACAAAAATGTCTATTTCCCCTAAGTTAATCTATAAATTCAATGCTTATTTATTCTATATTCCAATAGAATTTTTCTGTGGCAGTTGAAAATTTCACCCTGAAATTCACACAGAAGGGTAAAGAAATAAAAATAGTTAAGATATTATAAAGAAGTTGAGAGAGTTTTTCATATCAGATACAACAAATTGTAAAGTCATAGCAATCATGGGTGAGATAGACAAATAGACAGAACAGTGGGAGTCTAGACCATCAGTTCCTAAGCGGTGGTGCACTTACTCCCAGGGGTACATGATGGGTCATTCAGGAGTATATGAAAACTAATCAGTAATGGTGAAAAAGCAGGTAAGGTAAAAAAATAAATAAATAAAAGCAAAACGTTACTATGGAATAATAAACATTAAATTTGAATCACCATTAATGGAGTTACTTTAAAACTAAATTACATTAGAGAATGATAATTGGCGAGAGTGGGGCTATGAACTCTTTCCCCAAACCGCTCTTTTACCAATCATTATACACAGTTTCAGAACAATTCATGTGTGACTTTTTTAGAACTTCCTCAAACATATAAATACATCCATAGCCAGATTGTGTGAACACCTTAGTTACTGGGTGAGTAAAAGGAAGTACATTGTTTTAAATCATAATTTTTTCAAGTTGTTTTTAATTTAATGTTTAACATAGTTTCAGTTATTATTGTCAGTAATTTTTAAGTGTGTCAGTTATGGATCAGTGGTTGAAAACAGGAACAGCTAAAAAACAAAAACTTGATGTGGATTATAACCTGTTGCCAAATACAAATACTTCTCAACATGTGTCCACAGCTAGGAGTACACCCGCATTGGGAGATAGTAAAAAAGTGTGGTACGCAGATACTACACAGAAGAGAAGGAAATACTCTCAAGAGTCTATTAAATATGGGTTTTCATTTGTAGGGGATGATGACTGTCCTAAGTCTTTGTGTGTTGTGTGTGGGGAAATATCATCCAACACTTGCATGAAACTCTCTCTGCTCATGTGACATTTAGAAACTAAATCCTTTATCCTATGTATAAAAACAAAGAAACATGTTATTTTCAGCACTTAGAAAAGCATCCAGCTGCTACTTCATGCATGATGTCAGGAGAGAAAGTGAGAACGCAGTTGAAGCTTCATTCTGTAATGCTTATTGTGTAGCTACATGTGGTAAAAACCACACCATTGCTGAAGCTGAAGATTTAATTTCTCCTTGTATTAAGGATACTGCATTTTTTGTTTTTCGTTTTTTTTTTGTTTGTTTGTTTGTTTATAATGTTTGGGGAAGAATACGTCCACACAATCAATACTATCCCTTTTTCAAACAATAAAATGTCTCAACAAATTCAGAAAATGTCTGATGATGTTGAAGTTGTAGTAGATGATATTAGAAAAAGTAAATTCTTTTCCATTCAGGTCTATAAAAGTGTAGATGTTGCTGATTTATTTATTTTGCTCATCATCATGAGGTACTTGGCAGGAAATGAAATTGAGCAAAAACAGTTGCTTTGTTACCTATTGACAGAGTGTACCACAGACAGATATTTTTAATATTATCAATGTTTATTTCATTGAAAAGGACATTAGTTTGTTGAATTGTGGTGTATGAACGGACAGAGGTAAGCCCATGTTAGGCTGTTTTATAGGCCTACGCAGCTGAATTAAAGAAGTAGTTCCCCATGTACCGTGGAGTTACTGCTGCATTGATAAACAAAAGTCTTGCATCCAAACCTATTCCTAGTGAACTGAAAGGTGTTCTTGATGAGGCCGTAAAAGTTGTAAATTTTATTAAGTTACACACATGAAACTCCAGATTGTTTAAAGCGTTTTGTGAAGAAATGAACAGCATTCACAGCACATTCCTTCTGCATATGGAAATAAGGTGGCTATTTGTGGCCAAGTACTTAACATAGATGCTTGAACTTAGATATGAAGTCCAGATAATTTTTTGAAGACCATCATTTCCCTCTTGCTTCAAAGTCTTGCACATTTATCAGATATTTTTTCTAGAAATAAACAAACTCGTGAAGAAGGCAAGATGGCGATTGGAGAGGAGGTCCCTAAAGCCGCTCCCAGAAAACACAATTGAATGGCTGCCCAGGAGCCAAGAAAGAGGACCCTGAGTGACAAAACGGCTGTTGAGAAATCCACAAATCCCAAGTAAACACCTGAAGGTTGGAGAGAAGGGGGTGAGCGGGGGAGAGGGAAGGGAGCCAAGATGGACTGCAACAGGACACAATTGCTGCTGACTATTCAGAGCGGCGCAGTGCGTGGGAGGGGAGAGACCGCGGGGGAGCTGGGTTTTGGAGCTGCATGCTTGGGACGGAGTTTGGGAGCCAGCCTCTGGAACTTTTGAGTGGTAGAAGGGCTGAGCGAGGACTCTGAACTGCAAAGATGACACCCCAGCTCTAGGCCCCCTGGAGACCTACACAGGGCTGCAGTTCCTGTTCCCAGCCCGCTGCAAAGGCGACCCTGCTGTCTTGGGCCAGATCCACAGCTTTGGACTTATGGAGCATGCACTTCCTCATGCACCCCAGGGTTCTGAAAGCAGTGTGAGCCCGTACACAGCCAGATGCTGAATCAGGGTGGGGAAGAAAGGCAGATTTGAAAGCATTCCTCCAAGCCTCGGACCAGTTTCCCCAGCAAAGGGCAGAGGCAGAGCCGCCCTTGGAGTGCATTTTGTTGGCCTCTCTCTAGGATATATGCGCATAGCCCCCAAACGCAGTAGGAGATCAGAAACAAGAAACCAAAAGCCCCCTCTCCCCCAAAACTTGACCCCCAGTGCCACCTAATGTCTGCCCTACAGCAAGACACCACAAAAGCAATAATCTGGGCACTGAACATAAAGCCCTCATGTCAAAGAGGAAGAACCCAGAGGACAGGATGAATTCCTTAAAAACTACAATTCCTCAGAAAGAACATGAAATTAATGGAGAAGACAGCTTCTTAGACTGAGAAGGGTCTGATTTAAGTGACAGAGAATTTAAAGCAGCCATACTAAAGGCTGTGAGAGAAATGAAATCATACTGGCAGAACACCATAGCTGAGATAAATAACATAAAAAAGGATATGAATGACATGAAAAAGGAACTCCGTGAACAAAAAGAACAATTTAACAAAGAAATTCAAAACATAAGAAATATTGAGACAGAAATACGAGAAATAAATAATACCATAAAAGAAGTGAGAAATGAAATAACTGCCATAGGAAACAGGACCAAACAGATGGAGGAAAGAATTAGTGATATTGAAGATCAGAACATGGAAACAGCTCAGAAAGAAGAAGAGAGGGAATATAGAACCAAAAGGATTGAAAGAACTCTGCAAGAACTATCCGACTCCATGAGACAAAACAACATCAGGATAATAGGAGTAGAAGAGGGGTCAGAGAAATCTACAGAGAGCATACTCAAACAAATCGTAGATGAGAACTTTCCAAACCTGTGGAAAGATCTGGAACCCCAAGTTCAAGAAGAAAACAGGTCCCCTAGATACCTGGACCCTACAGATCTTCTCCAAGACACATGGTACTAAAGATGTCCAAAACTAAAGACAAAGAGACAATTCTCAAGGCAGCCAGAAAAAAAAGAACTATAACCTTTAGAGGAAAACCCATCAGGCTGGCATCAGATTTCTCAGCAGAAACTCTACAAGCCAGGAGGGAGTGGAATTCAATATTCAAAAATTTAAAAGAGAGAAACTTCCAGCCAAGAATAAATTATCCAACAAAATTATCTTTCAGATATGAAGGTAGAATAAAGACCTTCTCAGACACACAGAAGCTGAGGGAATTTGCCAGCACGAGGCCAGCACTCCAAGAAATACTGAAGGAGGCTCTTCGACCTGAAACAAAACATCAGGAAAAATGGAACAAAGTTGAGGCAACAAGAAAGAAACAAAAATAAACAAACAAACAAACAAACAAAAACAAAGAAAGACGTAAGTAATGGCCACAGGAAATCCTCACATATTGATCATCACTCTAAATGTTAATGGACTGAACTCACCAATAAAAAGACACAGAGTAGCAGACTGGATTAAAAAACAGAACCCATTCATATGCTGTCTCCAAGAAACACACCTCAGCCATAAGGACACACACAGACTCAGAGTGAAAGGATGGGAAACAATACTTCAAGCAAATGGTAACCAGAGAAAAGTGGGAGTGGCCATACCAATATCTGATGAAATAAACTTCAAGTTAAAAAAGATAGTAAAAGACAAGGATGGACATTACATAATGATAAAAGGTACAATACAACAACAAGAAGACTTGACACTAATTAATATATATGCTCCCAACCAGGATGCACCAAAATATATAAAAAACCTACTAACAGATTTGAAAGGAGAAACTGATGAATACACAATCATTGTGGGAGACTTAAACACCCCACTAACAACCATGGACAGATCATCCAAACAGAAAATAAATAAGAAAACATCAGCTTTAAATGACACATTATAGTAATTGGACATAATTGACATTTACAGGATACTTCATCCAGCAAAAAGAGACTACACCTTCTTTTCTAGTGCACATGGAACATTCTCAAGGATAGACCACATGCTGGGACACACAAGTAGCCTCACCAAATTCAAGAAGATCGAAATCATACCAAGTGTATTCTCAGACCACAAAGCTTTGAAATTGGAGATCAACTTTAAAAGGAAAGCAGAAAAAAACCACATACACACAGAGATTAAACAACAGCTGATTAAAAAAGGACTGCATAAAAGAACAAATAAAACATGAGATTAAAAAATATATAGAAATTAATGACAATGAAAATACAACGTATCAGAATTATTGGGACACAGAGAAAGAGGTAATAAGAGGGAAATTTATATCATTACAGGTCTATCTTAAGAAACAAGAAAAATCACAAGCAAACATCTTAGCATCCCATCTTAAAGAACTAGAAAAAGAAGAGCAGATAAAACCCAAAGTCAGCAGAAGGAAAGAAATAATAAAAATTAAAGCAGAACAGAAGGACAATAGAAAAAATTAATATTACGAAGAGCTGGTTCTTTGAGAAAGTCAACAAAATTGACAAACCCCTGACTAGACTAATCAAAGGACGAAAGGAAAGGACACAAATATCTAAAATTAGAAATGAAAGGGGAGAAATTACCACTGATACCACAGAAATACAAAGGATTATAAGAAAATATTATGAAGGACTTTATGCCATGAAATGTAACAACCTAGAAGAAATGGACAAGTTTCTAGAAACTTATAGCCTACCAAGACTGAACCAAGAAGAACTGGATAATATAAATAGACCAATCGATAGCAACGAGATTGAAATGAGTATCCATAATCTCCCTAAAGGCAAAAGCCCTGGACCAGATGGTCTCACCAACGACTTCTACCAAGCATTCAAAGAAGAATTAACACCTATCCTCCTCAGACTGTTCCAAAAAATTGAAGAGGAAGCAATACTTCTGAACTCATTCTATGAGGCCAACATTACCCTAATACCAAAGCCTGGCAAAGACAACACACAAAAAAACTATAGACCAATATCTCTAATGAACACAGATGCAAAAATCCTGAACAAAATATTAGCAAACAGAATACAACAATGCATCAAAAAGATCATACATCAAGATCAAGTGGGAGTCATCCTGGGAGCACAAGGATAGTTCAACATATGAAAATCAATCAATGTGATACACCACATAAACAAAATAAAAGATAAAGACCATATGGTCATTTCAATTGATGCAGAAAAAGCTTTCAACAAGGTACAACATCCATTTATGATCAAAACACTAAATAAAATAGGTATAGAAGGAAATTATCTCAACATAATAAAGGCCATATAGGACAAACCCTTGGCTAACATCATACTGAATGGGGAATAGTTGAAGCCTATTCCCCTAAAATCAGGAATAAGACAGGGTTGCCCCCTGTCATGACTGCTATTTAATATAATACTGGAAGTTGTAGCCACAGCAATCAGGCAAGAGAAAGAAATCAAAGGTATCCAAATTGGGTAAGAAGAGGTCAAATTGTCACTATTTGCGGATGACATGATCCTTTATATAAAAAATTCCAAAGATTCCACCAGGGAACTATTAGAAACAATAAACAAATATAGTAAAGTCGCAGGATACAAAATCAATGTACAAAAATCAACAGCATTCTTTTATACAAACAAGGAATCCTCAGAAAAAGATATGAGGGAGTCAATTCCTTTTGCTATCACAACAAAAAGAACGTAATACCTGGGAATTAACTTAACAAAGAACGTGACAGACTTATACACAGAAAACTATAAGACACTTTTGAAAGAAATTGGAACAGACTTTAAGAGGTGGAAAAATATCCCCTGTTCATGGATAGGAAGACTTAACATTGTTAAAATGGCCATTCTACAGATTTAATGCAATACCCATTAAAATCCCACAATGATACTTCCATGAAATAGATAAAAGAATTATTAGATTTATATAGAACCATAAAAGACCCCGAATTGCCAAAGCAATACTACATAAAAAGAATCAGGCTGGTGGCATTACACTTCCTGACTTCTATTTATATTACAAAGCATCAATAGTCAAAACAGCTTGGTACTGGCAGAAGAACAGAAATAGAGACCAATGGAACAGAACTGAAAACCCAGAAATAAACCCATAAATTTATGGACAAATAATTTTCAATAAAGGAGCAAAAAACATACAATGGGGAAAAGACAGCCTCTTTAGTAGGTAGTGCTGGGAAAACTGGAAAAACATATGCAAAAGAATGAACCTGAGCTGTGAACTCTCTCCATATACAAAAATTAACTGAAAATGGATTAAAGACCTTCATATCAGACCTGCAACAATAAACTGTATAGAAGAAGACATTGGTACTAAACTTATAGACTTAGGACTCAAGGAAGACTTCACAAACCTGTCCTCAAAGGCAAGGGAAGTAAAAGCAAAAAGAAATGAATGGGACTATATCAAACTAAAAAGCTTCTGCACAGCAAAAGAAACCATCAACAAGGCAAAGAGACATCCCACTGAATGGGAGAAAATATTTGCACATAATGCATCAGATAAGGGTCTAATATCTAAAATATATAAAGAACTAATAAGACTTAACAACAACAAAAAAACAAACAACCCAATTGAAAAGTGGGCAGAAGAACTAAACAGACACTTCTCTCACGAAGAAATACAAATGGCCAGGAGATATATGAAAAAATGCTCATCCTCATTAGCT
Organism: Lyroderma lyra; assembly: GCA_004026885.1. NCBI lineage: Eukaryota > Metazoa > Chordata > Mammalia > Chiroptera > Megadermatidae > Lyroderma > Lyroderma lyra. The sequence continues at coordinate 1,199 of PVJL010018948.1, read as the reverse complement.
ATCAGGGAAATGCAAATCAAAACCACAATGAGATCCCACCTCAGACCTGTGAGAATGGCTGTTATCAAGACAAGGAATAGCAAGTGCTGGAGAGGATGTGGAGAAAAAGGAACCCTGGTACACTGCTGGTGGGAGTGCAAACTGGTACAACCACTGTGGAAGCAGTGTGGAGGTTCCTCAGAAAATTGGGAATGGAGCTACCCTTTGACCCAGCAATCCCCCTTCTGTGGATCTACCCAAAGAACTTGAAAACCTTTGTCCGCAAAGACTTATGTACCCCAGTGTTCACAGTGCTGTTCACAGTGGCCAAAACATGGAAACAACCAAAGTGCCCTGTGACAGACGACTGGATAAAGAAGCTGTGGTACATATACACAATGGAATAATACTCAGCTATAAGAAAAGATGAAATATTGCCATTTGCGACAAAATGGATGGACCTGGAGATCATCATGCTGAGTGAAATAAGCCAGACAGAAAAAACAAAGAACTGTATGACTTCACTCATATGCGGAATATAAAACTGAAAACAAAGAAAAAAGAAATGAAGAAACAAAGAACCCATGGACACAATCAGTAGTTTAATGTTATTTGGGGATGAGTGGGTTAGGGAAGGGAGAAAGAGGAGCGGGTGGGAGAGGAGGGAGGGGGAGCTAGATATAAGGTGATAGAAAGAGAAGTCACATTAGGTGGTGAACTTATACAACAAGTTGACAATGCACTGTAGAATTGTATGCCTGAAACCTATGTAATCCTTGCTAACAGATGTCACCCCAAGAAGTCTAACAATAAAAATGAAAAAAAAAAACTGAAAAAAAAATAAAGAAACTCAATTTAGGACTTCAAAATAGCTCAATCATGATTTACAAAGTAACTGATAAAACTAAGTCAATAATTAAAAAACTGGACCTTTGGATAATGTATATTGAAAGAGATAGCTTGACATTTTTGAAACTGCACAACTTCTTATCTGAGAATGACTCAAAACGTGGAAGAGAATATTGTAAGTCTCTTGAAAGGCCTGGAAGTGTCCTTTTACAAGTACTTCCCTTAACGTGGAAAAGAAAACAACTGGATTGTAGATACCTTCAATGAAAAAGTCTTCAAAGAAGCTAAACCATCAATCAATGAAAAAGAGCAGTTAATCGAACTTTCAACGGATTCTTTTTTAAATTTTGATTTTTAAAAAAAGCATTTTA
>PVJL010018947.1:0-14882 GCA_004026885.1 Lyroderma lyra | reverse complement strand
GAGGATACTAACCACAAAGAGCTAAATTTTATTGGAAGTCATGTCCACACAAGCCAACTTGATAAATACAGAGACATCAGAGATAAAATTATCCACCTGACAATTCCCATAAAAAGGTAGCTACAGGGGTAGAGTGGACTGTACCAGGGTGGTGGCCATTCCACTGAGCCACACCAAAGATGCCAGAGACATGCAAAGATGGGGATGCATTAAGATAGTGTAATGGAGGGAATCTCAGCCAGCAACGTAGCAATTATAGGACATCACAGCCAAAAGGACACCTTCAGTAGATCCCAGGGCAAGAGAGACACATAGCTAAACCATACAGCCACCATAGGTAATGGCTTTCATGGGATCCAACAAATTTACCAGCAGTGGGGAAATAACGCTGTTGATATAGCAGAGGTCCAGGAAGGAGAGACGAGAAAGAAAAACATATATATTAGTGTATGAAGCTTGGGTTCCAAAAGAAACACAAGAATTTTGGTGGTTTTCCCAAAAATTGTTAGTATATATGAGATCAAGATGTCCACAGATAAAACCTTTGTGACTGAGAATAATCAGAAAATCCCAACAGAATGAAACTTATTGGTATTCTGCACAATCCCCATGTGCAAATTATATTCCAGAAAGCTGAGTCACAGCTGAAAAGGATGATATATTAGACAAGGACAAATGAGTGACAATGTCATTTCCTCCAAAAATATTCTATATTAAATACTTAGAAGCCATGTCTTTACATTCAGTGATTTATATCTCTCTGTTTTTCTATTGTGCATTCTAAATAAATTCAATACACATCCTCAATATCACAGCTGTCCACTGATGCTTTCCAAAGTAGAAAAGAGCACACATACTATTAAGAAACATTATCAACCTACAGTAATTAAAACAGTTTGGTACTGAGATATACACATAGAGATCATCAAAGCCTAATAGGGAGTCCAGAGAGAAATCTACTCATTTACAGTCAACTGATCAACAACAAAATTGACAAAAATACACAAAGAGGACAAGACATTTTCTTCAATAAATGATGTTAGGATAACTAAATATTCACATTCAAAAGAATAAAATTGAACCCCTAGATTACACCATACACATAAATCAACTCAAAATGGATTAAAAATTAAATGTAAGATCCAAAAACTAAAACTCCCAGAAGGAAACATTGGGAAAAACTTCATGACATTAGTGTTGGCAATGATTTTTATGGATATAACACTAAAACCACAGGCAACAAAAGCAAAAATATAGAAAATGGGAGAAAATATTTGGAAATCAGATATCAAACAAGGGGTTACTGTGCAAAATACAGAAAGAATTCAACAACTCAACATCAAAAATACCTGATAATCTGACAGAAAGTGGGAAAAGAACTTGAATAAATATTTCTCCAAATAAGACACACAAATGTGCAATAAGTATAGGAAAAGGTGTTCAACATCAATACTCATCAGGGAAATGCAAATAAAAACCACAATGAGATATCACCTCACACCCATTAGAATGGTTATTATTCAAAAAACAAACTATAAATGTTCTGAGTTGTGGGAGAATTAGAAGGTTCTTACAGCATTGGTAGGAATGTAAAATAGTGCAAACATTATATAAAAAAAGAATCAACATAGCTCAAAAAATAAAAATATAAATATCATGTGATCCAATATACATAATTCTGGATATATGCCACTAAAATCACAATGTCAAAAAGGGAGGGACCTAAGATGGTGGTGAGAGAAGAACTACTTAAAACCTCTTCTGGAAAATACAATGGAATAACTGGGTTCCAACATGGAAAACCCTGAGCAGCATAGTTTCACCTGTGAGATCCATACATTACAAGAAAACACCTGAACATCAGAGAAGGGAGGAGGATGAGAAAGGAGTGTGAGAGCAGTGTGGAGACATGGCGATGGAACATGACCTGAGTGGAGCTGACTTAGGGAATGAAGTGGGAGCTTCAGGAGAATGGATAAAGAGCAACACGATCCTGGAGGGTTGGAGGCTGAGTGGCAACAAGGAGGCAAGAGTGGTGAAACCCTGTGATACTGAGGACGACTTGAAACCCCAATGAGTGGCAAAACACTAGGGCCCCAAAAGGAGTACTGCCCAGGGTAAGAATAGGATCCTCAGGTGCCATGTGGTGCAACTCTGGGCCACTTTGAAACTGAGAGCTGGCTATGGTAGAAATGCTGACTAGAATAAAATGCAGTCCTGGGTACCTTAGGATTCAAAATCGGTCAGAAAGAAAATGAAAACTCTCCAGAGAAAGAACTTACAGATCTGGAAATGTATGATTTAAGTGACATATAATACAAGATTGCAGTTCTTAAGACACTCAGAGAGCCGAAAGAAAGTTGGCAGAGTGCACAGACACAGATAAATGATCTCAGAAAATAAATGTGTGAACAAAAGAAACATTTTCACAAAGAAATTGAAAATTTGAAAAAGAATACAATGGAAATTCAAAAGATAAACAATGCAATAAAAGAACTGAGAAATGAACTAACTACCATAGGAAACAGGGCCAACCAGATGGAGGAAAGTATTAGTGATATCGAAGATTGAAACATGGAAACAACACAGAAAAAAGCCAGGGATTTCAGAGTAAAAAAAAAAAAACTGAAATAAATCTACAAAAACTATCTGACTCCATTAGAAAGAACATTAAAATAACAGGAATACTAAAGGGTACAGAACAGAACTCTACAGAGAGCTTACTGAAACAATAGAAGAGGAGAAATTTCCAAACATATGGAAAAATCTGGAACCCCATTCAAGAAGAAAACAGGTGTCCTAGCTATCTGGACCCAGCAGATCTTCTCCAAGGCGCTTTATACTGAAGATATAAAAAAATCTAAGACAAAGAGAAAATTCTCAAAGCCCATCAGGCTATCTTCAGACTTCTCAGCAGAAATTCTAAAAGACAGGAGGAAGTGGCATGGTAGATATGAAGGAGAAATAAAGATGTTTTCAAACATACAGAAGCTGAGAGAATTCTCCAGCACAAGGCTGGCATTTCATGAAATATTGACGGAGGTTATTTGACCTGAAACAAAAAGTCAAAATAAGTGGGGAAGAGTTGGGACAACAAAAACAAATAAATTTAAAAAAAGGGAGGAAGTAATGGTCATGGCAAATCCTCATATACCAATTATCACCCTACATATAAATAGACTGAACTCACAAATAAAAAGTCACAGAGTATCAAAATAAATTAAAAAACAAAACCGAACCATATGCTGTCTCCAAGAGACACACCTCAGCCATAAGGACAAAAACAGTCTCAGTGAAAGGGTGAAAAACAATACTCCAAGCAAATGCCATCCAGAGAAAAGGAGGAGTTGCCATACTGATACCTGAACTTCAGGATAAAAACGCTATGAGAGACAAAGGTGGACATTTTATAGTGATAAAAGGAAGAATACAACAAGAAGACATGACATTTATTAATATTTATGCCCCCAACCCGAACGCATCAAAATTTACAAAGCAACTACTAACAGATCTAAAAGGAGAAACTGACAATACATTTATAGAAGGGGATCTAAACACCCAATTAACAGCTATGGACAGATCATCCAAATAGAAAATAAATAAGGATATATCAGTTTTAAATGACACCTTACAGCAATTGGACATAATTGACATTATAGGACACTTCATCTGACAATGCCAGACTATATATTCCTTTCTAGTACACATAGAATGTTCTGAAGGATAGACCATATGCTCAGATGCAAAACCAGCCTCAGAAAATTCAAGAACACTGAAATCTATCAAGTGTATTCTCAGATCACAAAGCTTTCAAACTGGAGATCAACTGCAAAAAGAAAGAAGAATAAATCACATATACATGGAGCTTAAACCACATTTTATTAAAAAATGACTGGGTCAAAGAAGAAATATAAGAAGAAATTAAAACATACATAAAAACAATTGACAGTGAAAATACAACATATCAGTATTATTAAGATGCAGATAAAGCAGTAATAAGAGGAAAATTTAAATCATTACACGCCTATCTTAAGAAACAAGAAAAATCACAAATAAACACCCTAACATGCTATCTTAAAGAACTAGAATAAGAATAGAAAAAAAGCAAAGTCAGCAGAAGAAAAGAAATAACAAAAATTAGAGGAGAGTTAAATGAAATTGAAAACAGTAAGACAATAGGAAAAATTAATGAAACAAAGAGCTGTTTCTTTGAATAAATTAATAAAATTGAAAAACACTGGCTACACTAACCAAAGAATGAAAAGAAAGGACACAAATAACCAAAATTAGAAATAAAAGGGGAGAAATTATGACTGATACCACAGAAATACAAGGGATCATAAAAAAATAGAATGAAGGGCTTTATGTCACCAAATTTAACAACCTTGAAGAAATGGACAGGTTTCTAGAAATATATAGTCTACCTAGACTGAACTAGGAAGAACTTCACAATCTAAATAGACCAAGCAATAGTAAAGAAATGGAAACAATCCTCTAAAACCTCCCCAAAGGCAAAAGTCCTGGACCACATGGTCTCACCAAAGAGTTTTATCAAGCATTCAAAGAAGAATTAATACTTATCCTCCTCATATTCATCCTAAAAATTGAAGATGAGGCAATACTTCCCAATTCATTCTACAGGGCCATCATTACCCTAACACCGAAGCCTGGTAAGGACAACACACAAAAAAGGGAAAGTATAGACCAATATCTCTGATGAACACCGCAAAAATCCTAAACAAAATATTAGCAAATAGAATACAACAATGCATCAAAAAGATTATACACCAGGATCAGGTGAGATTCATCCCAGGAGCACAAAAGTAGTTGAACATATGGAAACCAATCAATGTGATATACCATGAAAACAAACTAAAAAATAAAAACCATATGGTCATAACAATTGATGCACAAAAAGCATTTGACAAGATACAACATACACTTATATGTACTGTAAAATTGTACACCTGGAACCTATGTAATTTTTACTAACATTGTCTGAATGAGTTTGTAATTTAGAAGGCATTTATCATATCATGAAATATACTACATAAATAAATAAATAAATAAATACAGATAAAGCGTAAGAAATGAAGTTAACAGTCACTCATGACCCACTTGGAAAGCATCCCTCTCTTTAGAACCTATTCAGATCCTGCCTGTTCATGAGAGTCCAGATGCATTGGCATTTCACAAGTGTGTTCCTATCTGTTGACCACATCAGAAACACCACGTGGATCAACAAATGTTGTGAACTCCGATATTGTGCCATCTTCTCTAAAAGTCATTTTCTGTTACCTTGGAAATACTCTAAGATCCATTATTTCACTGTGTGATTGGAGATTGTTAGTTGAAAGTGCTGTCATAGCGCTTAGCCCATGAATTAGGATTCTCCTGAAAATACTCATACTTCATAGAACACAAATGTTGCTGTGAACCCTTCAACTTTCTGCTCTGTTCTGGTAGACTCTTTTTTTCACTGCTAAAATCCAAAATCAAACCCAAAAATATAGTTATTTTTAAATATGCTAAAACCAATTTTTTTATTTAAATATTGTAAAATATAAGCAATTCTAGGCTTAAGGCCACTAATATTGTTAGCTGACTAGCTTTGCCCTTTAAGAACAACAAAAGTTACACTTAAAAATAATTTTTAAAACTGAGTTCATATACTTTTAATTAAATTTATTGGGTGACATTTGTTAGTAAAATTATGTAGGTTTCAAGTGCAATGTTCTATAATACATAATCTATATCCTGCATTGTATGTTTACCATCCAAAGTCAATTATTCTTCCATCACCATATATTCAATGGGATGAGATTATGGGATGTACCGTGAGAGTGAGAAGTGTGTTGATGTGAAAGACAAAAATTTTAACTGTCTGTGGGATCAAACATAGCCCTAGGGCAGGTCAGGAGACTGAGGCTCCAATTGTTAATAAATAAAGGGGCAAAGACACTTGTAAGCAGAGATATGAGTTATAAGTTAATCTCATTTAGAACAAAATTCTGGGAATTTATTTATAGTCATAAGTAATATTGATTGTTTTAGCAGATAATGTACACTCTGATTTAATTCTCTTTTAATTCAATGAGGTTATCTATAGTCCTGGCAAGATGTTTCAAAAATGTGTATCACATACAAAATATATTTGAGTCAGAGGATTATTTTATTTTCATTTTGAAGAACAAAGGAAGCTCAAGTATGATCAATTTAAACCCATTCTTTGCTGACTTTGAGCAGAGGTAATATAAAGCATAAAATAACAAAGATCACAACAACTGTATAAGAAAAAATGTTCAGAAGTAGTGAAGGGTAACAGGAAAACACTAATTTGAGATCCATATGCTTTACAACCCTAAGTGCATTAATTTCATAATTTGCTTTACATACAATAATATGTACAACCTGGCCATAATGACTGCCAATAGTCCTTCCTTCCAACTTACCTATTTCAAGCCAAGAACATGCATTCTGACATTGGGGTTACATCCTTATCCTCAATAGCTCCTGCTGTCTCTATCATGAGAAGAAATAGCTGAGTGTCCCCAGGCTAAGTTTCCAGAGCCATGAGAGCTCTTCAAGGAAAGACGAGCTGGGACCCAAATGTAAGGTTCCCAGAAAAGGAAGCATCTAGGTTCCTGCAGATCCAATTACAGACTACCACCTGAGCTGGGTGTCAGTGTGCCTGGAAAGAGGATACCTATATCTAAACTTCTCCCTCCCTGGAAAAGTACACAAAGATGATGAAGCCATCTCTGCTAGTTGCACAAGTGAAGACTTAGCATCAATTATGAGTAAGAAGTATCACAATAGCTAGGAAGCTACTTCTGTGTGGGGCTGGATCTTTCCACAAAGGCTCAAGAAGATGTTGGTTTTGGTCCATGCCATGTGTGGCACAACAAATTAAACAGCTCTAATTCAACAAAGGATTCCCTATGCAACACATAAAAACAGCTGAGAGATCCACTCATCATATCAAAACATCTGAGGATGGACACATGGGGCAAACTGGGAAGGAGGGAAGGGGGAAATGCAGAGATGGGGGCCACAGGATGCAGCCCAGAACTCACTGGCATCTTGGGAGACAAAAGCAGTTAGACATAGGAAGGTGTATCTTCTATGGTTCTGAGCATTTCTGCCTGAGAGATCAGTATATAATACAGCTAAACCCGGAGCTCAGGGCAGAGACCTCAGGGAAACACTGAATACAGCCCTCACTGCCCTCACTTCCAGGCAGAAAACAAAGACACAAACCCTGGCCACCCCTTACCATCACCACCACCTGCCCAGAGCTTTTCTATCCCAGTTACTTCTAGTACTAGTAGTGAGCCCCAGAAGAAACTATAGAAGGGAATGTCAGGTTAAAGAGGAGAATATCTTCAGCCATGAGAACTGGGGAGACAATTACTGAGTAGCAGACACATAGTGTGGCTAATTCCAGCAACAGGGAAAGAGCAGTAGAGGAGAGACTGCAGTAGGCTGGCAGCTGACATTACCCAGGGCCACAGACATACTTGCCAGTCTCTTGCAATACACCCCACCCCCACCTTTCCTGGATGAAATCAGCGGCTACACCCAGGGCAGGTGAGACACAGAAGCACTTCTGGTTCTGGCTGCAGGGGAACCCTTGGGGTGTCAGAGGCTCAGAGCCCCATTACCCACCAAAACCTCCCATGTGCTCGGTGCATTAAGACCAAGGCAATCTGGTCACAGAGGAGAAGCTCACTTCCCAGGAAATCACCCACAACAAGAAGAGAGAATAACACAAGAGAAAATAAAATGCTGCAGTGCAAGAAAGAAAATTAAATGCTCCAGCAATACATACTAAAAAGCAAAAGAAAGACTTCTTCATATCTACCTGCTGCAGAATCCACTCCTGTAGAGAGATGCCCTGGAAAAGAAACACATTAATGGCTATAAATAACCAAGGGAACAAAGCTGCTTAGAAAGAGAATTAAAAATCTCAAGAAAAATGAGCTTAAAGACATGGAAATATGTAGTTTTAAGTGACAGATAATTCAAGATTGCAGTTATGAAAGAATTCAAAGAGATACAAGAAAACTCAGGTAGGCAGTTTAATGAACTCAGAAATAAAATGAACAAAATGAGTGTTTTACCAGGGAGACTGAAATTTTAAATAAGAACCAAATAGAAATTCTGAAGATGAAAACACTCAATAAAAGAGATGAAGAATAAAATACCTACTTTAGGAAACAGAACTGACCAGATGGAGAAAGGAATTAGTGATAACAAAGATAGAAATATTAAAATGAAAGAAGATGGAAGAGAGAGACTTGAAAGTTAAATGAAAGAATTCTAAAAGAAATCTCTGACTCCATCACAAAGAGCAACATAAGAATAATGGGTATACCAGAAGGAGATGGGAGAGAGAAGGGCACAGAGAGTCTATTCAAAATACAATTAATGAGAACTTTCCAAACTTATGAAAAAACTGAATCCTCAAATCCAAGAAGCAAACAGAATACCTACCTCAATTCCAATAGGTCTTCTCCAAGGCATATATATTGAAGCTGTCAAAATTCATGACAAAGAATTCTCAAGGTAACCTATAAAGGAAAGCTCATTAGATTATCATCAGCTTTCTCAGCAGAAACTGTATAAGCCAGGAGGGAATAAAATCAAATATGCAAATTATTGAAAGAGAGAAATTATCAGCCAAGAATAATATATCAAGCAAAATTACCTTTTAGATATGAAAGAGGAATAAAGACCTTTCCAGTTATATAAAAGCTGAGGAAATACTCCCGGAAAAGGCCTGCACTACAGAAAATAATGAAGGAGGCTATTTGATGTGAAACAAAAAAGACAAAAGGATACAAACCCATAAGCAAGATTACTAATAGACAGACAGAAGCAGGAAATGGCAACCCCAACTCAGAATAAGACACTGCATACTTTAACATACCATAAAGGGTAAAGAAGATAAAAACAGCTTCAAAAATGAGAAAAAGACAACTTACAACTGCAACTCAGAAATCAACTCAGCATAAGGAATAATTTGTGACAACAAAAACAAATAAGAAAGTAAAGGTTTGAATTTGCAAAATGAAATGGAGATAAGACAGTAACCACTCAAAAAAGTTTAGAACTATGACATGTATCATTAAAAAAAAAGGAAAGAGTAAAAAAAATCACAGAATGCCAACAAACTGAAACAACAGACAGAAACACAAAGGAAAAGCAAAAATGGAGACACTAAGCTACAAAAAAAAAAAAGTTAAAATGGCTACAAAAAATCTTCATATACCAATAATCACCCTAAATGTAAATGGCCTGAACTCATTAATAAAAAAGCACAGAGTAGCAAAGTGGATAAAATTACAATATTCAATAATATACAGCCTTAAAGAGATACTTCTCAGCTGCAAGGACAAATATACAATAAAGTCAGATATAAATATGGCTACACCCACTTTTCTCTAGATGCCATTTGCTTGGAGTATCATTTTCCACCCTTTCACTTTGAGTCTATGTCAGACAATTAATTTTCTGAACTCATCTTAGAAAAAGTGCTAAATACCTTATTGCTGAGTATCACTATCGTCACCTTTGAAGTACCCCACTTGGGAAGCTATGCACCAATGCCAGCACCTAGTCCACCCTCCAAAGCAATTTTGGAACTCTTTCTGAAAGAGCTATCATCATCTCCCAAATCTGATGATTAAGTTCATGATTTTACCACTGTGCACTTACACTGGCAGCATTATACAAACAACTCAGTAAGGTGTCATAACCTTTGGTACTTGCTTATACTACAAGCAAATGGCATCTAGACAAAAGTGAGTATAGTCATACTTATCTCTGATGAAACAAACTTCAGGATAAAAAAGTAACAGGAAAAGAAGGTGGAAAATTCATAATGATAAAGTGGACAATACAACCAAAAGACATGACACATTAATATGTATGCCCCCAATCAGGAGGCACCAAAATATCCAAGGCAAATAAAGAAGAAACTGACAAAAACACAATTATAGCAGGGGCTCTAAACATCCCATTGTCAGCCATGGATAGATTATTCAAACAGAAATGTAATAAGGAAATAAGAGCTTTAAATGATATGTTACATCAAATGAACATAATCAATATTTACAAAACACTTCATCCTAGGACACAGACTATACATTCTTTTCTAGTGCACATGAAATATTCTGAAGTATAGAACATATGCTGGGACACAAAAATAACCTTAGCAAATTTAAGAATATTGAAATCATACCAAGCACATTCTAGGCTGACCAAATGTACCATTTTGAACAGGAGAGAAAACAACAGTAGTCTCATTTCAAATAGTATAGATGGTCTACCTACTGACACCATGAATTTAGCCCAGTGAGACTAGACTGACCATACGTACCATTTAAAACAGGACAGTACCACTGTTTTGCTTCCCATTTAAAGTGGTACATCTGGTCAACCTGATATTATCTGACCACAAATCTTTGAAATTGGAAATCAACTGCAGAAACAAAATGGGAAAACACCCCACAAATACTTGGAGATTTAACAACATGCTATTAAAAAATGACTGGACCAAAGAAGACATAAAAGAGATTAAAAAATACATAGAAACAAAGGATAATGAAACACATCATATTAAAATTATTGGGATGCAGCAAAAGCAGTATTAGGAGAAAAATTTATATAATTACAGTCCTTTCTAAAGAAAAAAGAAAAATCCAAATAGACAGCGTAATATTACACCTTTAAAACACTAGAAAAAGAACAAATGAAACCCAAAGTGAGCAGAAGGAAGGAAATAATAAAAATAGGGACAATTGTATGCCTGAAACCTATGTAATCCTTGCTAACAGATATCACCCCAATAAAAATAAATAAATAAATTAGTTAATTAATTAAGAAAAAAAAACTAACCAGCAGGAAAAAAAATAGGGACAAAACTAAATGAAATAGAGAATAAAAAGACAATAGAAAAAAATTAAAACAACAAACAGTTGGTTCTTTGAAAAGATTAATAAAATTGACAAATCCCTGCATAGACTCACTACAGTAAACAGAGAAAAGACACAAATAATCAAAATAAGAAATGAAAGAAGAGAAATTATGACAAATACCACAGAAAGACAAATGATCATGCCAGAATACTATGAAGGGATATATACCACCTAATTTAAAACCCTAGAAGAAATGGACACATTTCTAGGAATATATAGTCTACCTAAACTAAGTAAAAAAAAAAAATAGATGATCTAAATAGACCAATCAACAGTAAGAAAATTGAAACAATCATCCAAAACCTCTCCAAAAGCAAAAGTCCAGGACGAGATGGTTTTACTGGTGAATTCTACCAAATATTCTAAAAGGATTTAGTACTGTTCTTCTCAAACATATCCGAAAAAGTCAGAGAAGAGACAATATATTCTAACTCATTTTATTAATACAAGGTCAACATCACCCTGATACCAAAACCTCATAAAAATAACATACACATGCATACACATACACAAAAATTACACACCAATATCTCCGTTGAATACATATGCAAAAACTCTAAACAAAATGCTAGCAGATTGAATACAATATATTAAAAAGATTATACATCACAATCAAATGTGGTTCATTCCACAGCACAAAGATGGCTCAATATATGCAGAATAATCAATGTGATACACCACATAAACAAAATAAAAGATAAAAACCATTTGATTATAGCAATAGATCTAAAAAAAGGCATTTGACAAAATACAACCTCTATTTATCATTTAAATAATTAATAAAATGAGTATGGAAAAAAAGTACCTCAGTACAATAACGACCATATATGACAAACCTCAGCTAAGATCTGAAAAAAACTTGAACACATTCATTTTAACACTAAAAAGGAGATGGCTACATGCCACTACTGATAGTACTGAAGATTCTTTCAATGGGCCAGATCAATATAATATGATTAAAAAAAATAGCCCATGAACAATTTAAAATAAAGAAATAATTAATTAATTGATAGTTTGAAAGTATTATTGTTAGTATATAAGCAGTCTTTTAATAATTAATCACTATTAATTTGATTTACTGAATTTTTCAGCAAGTATTTATACAGCCTATTGTAAGCAAATGACACTCTCTTTTAAAGTTAAACTGGAAATGATGGTAAACTAATTTAAAAAGTATTCAGAAGGAACATTCATGGGATTCCATGACTGATTTGCTATGAAAGGTGAGAGAGGAGAGGTTTCCTGTTTGCATCATATGTTCTGTTTGACAAAACCAAGTAGATAGAGGAAATGCCAGCATTTATATGTTTGTTAATTTTTCTTGTTTTGTTATCTATTTTATAAGGACATGATATAATTATTTGCATGCTGAGGAGATAGTACTGGGTGGGAAAACAATGAAATGCCCTCAGCAGAAGGGTAGACTTCTGAGTACCAATAGTCCTGACAGTACCACTGTAGGGCAGCAGGGATGCAATTCATAAATACTGCTTATTCTCAGCAGTTATGGAAGCCTATTGCCCATTAATATGATCATGACCATTTTTCTTTCTACATGGAGAGGAAAGTCTGCAGGAATTAAATATATAAATCAGGTTGGCTTTCGCAAAATTTATTTAAAGGACAAATTCTGTCCATCCCACTATATTCACCATAAATCAACATGATCAGCAAAATTCATTTGTTGGAAGCAGATTTACATTTTTTAAATTGAATTAAGAACAAATACCAGAATTAGAAAGGAAATCGCTCAACATAATATAAGTTATATATGAGCAACACATAGCTATCATACTCAACATGAGAAAAGTATTCTCCTTAAGATCTAAAACAACACAAGGATGTCCATCCACTTGCACTACTTTTATTGATGATAGTATTGGAAGTCCTAGCCACAGCAATCAGACAGTAAAAAGAAATAAATTGAATAGAAAAAAGTAAAACTGTCATTATTTGTAGATGACATAATACTACATGTAGGAAGAAGGCAAGATGGTGACTGCAGAGGAGGCCCCTAAAGCCTCTCCCAGAAAACACAATCGAACGGCCATCCAGGAACAAAGAAAGAGGACCCTGAGTGACAAAACAGCTGTTGAGAAATCCACAAATCACAAGTAAACACCTGAAGGTTGGTGAGAAGGGGGCAAATTGGGGAGAGGGAAGGGAGCAGAGAAAGACCACAACAGGACAAGGTACCTGCTGATTACTTGGAGCTGCGCACTTTGGGGGAGGGGAGAGACCAGGGAGCTGGGATGGACTTTGGGAGCCATCCTCTGGAACTTTTGAGTGGTAGAAGGGCTGAGCGAGGACTCTGTACTAGAAAGATGACACCCCAGCTCTAGGCCCCATGGAGACCTACACAGGGCTGCAGTTCCTGTTCCCAGCCAACTGCAAAGGTGATCCTGTTGTCTCAGGCCAGGCCCACAGCTTTGGACTTATGGAGCATACACTTCCTCATGCACACCAGGGTCTGAAAGCAGTGTGAGCCCGTAGACAGCCAGATGCTGAATCAGGGCTAGGAAGAAAGAGTGATTTGATAGCATTCACCCAAGCCAGCAGAAACAAGCCTCAGAACAGCTTCCCCAGCAAAGGGCAGAAGGCAGAGCCGCCCTTGCAGCGCCTTTTGTTGGCCTCTCACCAGGATATATGCGCATAGGGAAATCAGAAACAAGAAACAAACAGCCCCCTCTCTCCCCAAACTTGCCCCCCAGTGCCACCTAGTGTATGTCCTACAGCAAGACACCACAAAAGCAATAATCTGGGCACTAAACATAAAGCCCTCATGTCAAAGAGGAAGAACCCAGCGGACAGAATGAATTCCTTAAAAACTAAAACTCCTCAGAAAGAACATGAAATTTACCCAGAAGACAGCTTCTTAGACCTGGAAGGGTCTGATTTAAATGACAGAGAATTTAAAACAATCATTCTAAAGGCTGTGAGAGAAATGAACACATACTGGCAGAACACCATAACTGAGATAAATAACATAAAAAAGGATATAAACGACATAAAAAAGGAACTCTGTGAATAAAAAGAACAATTTAACAAAGAAAATAAAAACATAAGAAAGATTGAGACAGAAATACAAGAAATAAATACTATGATAAAAGAAGTGAGAAATGAAATAACTGCCATAGGAAACAGGATCAACCAGATGAATGAAAGAATTAGTGATATTGAAGATCAGAATAAGGAAACAGCTCAGAAAGAGGAAGAGAGGGAATAAAGAACCAAAAGAATTGAAAGAAATCTGCAAGAAATATCCGACTCCATGAGACAAAACAACATCAGGATAATAGGAATAGAAGAAGGGGCAGAGCAATCTACAGAGAGCATACTCAAACAAATCATAGATGAGAACTTTCCAAACCTATGTAAAGATCTGGAACCCCAAGTTCAAGAAGAAAACAGGTCCCCCAGATACCTGGACCCCAACAGATCTTCTCCAAGACACATGGTACTAAAGATGTCCAAAACTAAAGACAAAGAGACAATTCTCAAGGCTGCCAGGGAAAAAAGAACTATAACCTTTAGAGGAAAACCCATCAAGCTGGCATCAGATTTCTCAGCAGAAACTCTACAAGCCAGGAGAGAGTGGAATCCAATATTCAAAACTTTAAAAGAGAGAAACTTCCAGCCAAGAATAAATTATCCAGCAATATTATCTTTCAGATATGAAGGTGGAATAAAGACCTTCTCAGACAAACAGAAGCTGAGGGAATTTGCTAGCACAAGGCTAGCACTCCAAGAAATACTAAAGGAGGTTCTTCAGCCTGAAAAAAAACATCAGGAAAAATGGAACAAAGTTGGGGCAACAAGAAAGAAACAAAAACAAACAAACAAACAAACAAACAAAAACAAAGAAAGAAATAAGTAATGGCCACAGGAAATCCTCACATA
>PVJL010018946.1:0-14880 GCA_004026885.1 Lyroderma lyra | reverse complement strand
GCACGAATCGGAGATTACCGAAACCTCAACAAGAGCCAATTGGGGGGTTTAGTCTGAGAACATGGTGAGCCGTGAACAGTGATCAATCAGAGGGGAGGAGAGGATCACCGATGCCCAATCCGTGGCTTTCAAACCTTGGTCTCTGGCGTGAGGCCCGCGGGCCGGCCAATCAGAGGGTGTGCGGCGGCGGGGCGGGGATGGAGGTGGGGGTGGGGTGCGAGGCCTGTCAGCGCAGCGGAACGGTGGGATCTGCGAGGAGCAAGGCCAGGTGAGGAGGGCTGGTGACCCGGATTCTGGGAGGGACCCCGCAGCCGGCAGGGGTGGGGGCTGAGACGCGTGAGGGTGGTGGGGTGAGGTCGCACGAGGGTGGGGCCGGAGGCGCGCGTGGTAGAGGCAGGATCACGGGATGCCGACGGACTGACCCTCTGCGCTGCCGAATGTGGCAGGGAAAGGTAAGGGATCGAGTACTGGGCTGCGGAGGTAGCCGTCTCTGGCCTGATGGCGAAGAGAGGAAGGGACATTGTTGTCATGGCAACGCATGTGTGCAAACTGGCGATTCTTCTCACCTTCCGAACGTGCGTACACCTTAAATCCGCACACACACCCCCGCCGTTGTCCACCCCGGCCCCAAACGGCCTCCATCATCCCTGGTTCGCAGGTGGCTGCACTGGGACCACTTATAAAATAACCTACTTCGGCAGCTGCCTCTCCTGCTCCACATGCTAGCCACTCTCAGCTTCCCCTTCCTCCCGCTGTTTTTTCCACGGGCATTGGGACTAAGCAAGTCTGGGGCACTTGACACATCAGACCTTAGTGGTTGACCTCCCGGGCCAGTTCGGGGACAGTTCAGGAAATGGCCACAGTTGGGGTCCAGACTCCAGAGCGGTGGCTCATCCTGGGTACTGGCACAGTAGAAATGCAGAGGGGACCAGGGGTATCCGTACCCCGAGGGATTTTCTTTTTTTTAAGGCATCCAACGCGTAGTCTTGTGTATAACAGATAACTTAAGAGAATAGGGTCTGACTGAATGAATAAAGACCGCAGTGACAGCTTTCCATTGCATGGACCAGTGCTGTCCAATAGAAATATAATGTGAGCCACGTACTGTGTAACTTTACATTTTCTAGTAACCACATTAAAAAATGAAACAGCTAAATTAATTTTACTATATTTCATTTAACCCAGTATATCCTAAATATAAATATTAAATTAACATTAATTTAATTAATATTAAACTATTGGTAAGACATCTTAAATTCTTATTTCCATACAAAGTCTTCAAAATATGGTGTGTATCTTATATTTACAGAACATATCACTTAGGTGCAGCCACATTTGAAGTACTCAATAGCCATATTTGACTAATTGCTACTCTGTGAAACTACACAACTATAAACATTTCTTATGTGTGTGAGTTATGGCCATATATATGAAACTTATTAATATAATATTCTTTGAAGCCCCCTTATATGCAAAGAGGCACTGTGCAATGAGAAAAAAAAGAGGCATGGTATTTTTTTCTCAGGGAGCTTCCAGTCCAGTTAAGAAGATACACATCCAAAAATTAAGTCAAATTTTAAATGGATATGATTTAGCCACTAGTAAGGTTAACTGGGCAATATATAATTGCGTGACAAGATGAGTAATAATTATTCTTAGGAATTCTAGTAGGGATACTTCACACTCAAGCAATAGAGAAAGACTTGAGTCTAGTTTTGAAAGATCTGTTAAGACTTGGACTGCTGGAAAGATGAAGATGTTTTGGTTGAGTGGAACTAATCATAGCCTCTTCTGTTTTTAGGGTTGAAAATTTGCAGAGTCCTGAGGCTTTCAGACTGAAAAAGACTTCCCTCTTTCACTGACAATCTTCACCATGATTCATAGCCTTTTCTTGATCAACTCCTCTGGAGATATTTTCCTGGAGAAACATTGGAAAAGTGTGGTCAGCCGTTCTGTTTGTGATTACTTTTTTGAGGCACAAGAGAGAGCTACAGAGGCAGAAAACGTACCACCAGTTATCCCTACCCCTCACCACTATCTCTTAAGTGTTTACCGGCACAAGATCTTTTTTGTGGCTGTGATCCAGACTGAGGTCCCTCCTCTGTTTGTCATTGAGTTCCTTCACCGAGTAGTGGACACATTTCAGGTGCGTGAATGTGAAGAGGTTCATACATGTAAATTATAAAGTGTCTGTCTAGTTATGTTTTTGTGGTATTCAGCCTCAAAAATGAACTTAAAAAACAAACTCTGACATTGCTCACTCCCTCCCCCATCTGATGTTTCTCGATTCTACTTATGGAATTGGCTGCATCTAAGATGTCAGATTGAATACTTCTGAACCTGTTGCGTGAGAAAGTCAGTATGATTGTGTACAGTCATTTTAGTTCTAGAGATTGGACTTGTCCTACTTTTTGTTCACAAATCAGAGGAGTTTAGTTTTTTGTTCTTTTGGATTTTTGTTTTGTTTTGTTATATGGTGGACTTGATGCTAACCATTGTTAACTATGTTTTTGAATTGTATCAAAAAGTGATGAGTATGTAAAGATTTTGTGTGTGTGTGTGTGTGTGTGTGTGTGTGTGTGGAAAAGCTAAGTAATGCTTGTTTTCACTCTCCCTGGCAAGGGTAATTTGTGAATCTATACTTCATTTTGGTTTTGGGGTGCTTATCCACAGCACAGGAGCATGAGTGATGAACAAACTTAAGATTAGAAAATCTTTGTACCCATAAGAATTTAAGTAACACATTTTACAAGATACACTTTTCATTTTGAGTTTTTGTTTCAGGAATAGATTTGAAGATCTTGGGGAGTGAGTCGAGTACAGGGGAGATTAGTTATATAGAATGTAAGCACCATCTATAATAGCACAGGATTTTAGGCTGCCTAGATTTGGGATTCAGACAGTGGAATGCTCTCCCTAAAAGAATTGCTCAATTTTTAACTGTTTTGGTTATTTGCATAACTCAAATGATAAATGAAAAGCAAGGGCCCTTTTCTTCAACTTCTTTTCATGTGAGGTCTGGAATTAGTCATATGAATACAGAAATTGTGGAATTGGAGAAAAAAAAGGATGAGGACACAGACATTATAATAAAAATGAAGAAACAAGTCAAAGTGTCCTTTCATTTGCACTCATATTTATATCACATGCCTAGAAGAGCTTTCATTCCAAGAGAATGATATTTTATAATTTTTCCCACAAATACTTTCTGACAGTGCTATTCAGGGATTCCAGTTCTCATGTGGTATATAAGTCTTTTCATACAGTGAAAACCTGAGAATTGTAAACCTCAGTATACGCAGGAACTGTAAGTAGAAAAACCTAGTAGTTATGATCTTAAACCACTTTAACTGGGCCTTGTTATGATTTCTACTTATGATACTTTTTTTTTAATGTTAAAAACCATTATTTATTACTATTTTTTTTCTTTTTTCTGGTGGTTCCCTGGCTGGGAATTGAACCCAGGCCACAGCATAGAGAGCACTGGAGCCTAGCTACTACACCACCAGGGAACCCCCACATATGATACTTTACCCCATCCTAATGTTAATAGTCTCATGGTGAAACAACATCAGCTTTGTATTGCCATAGCAAGACAGGAAGTGAGAAAAGTTGTTTAATTCTAGTTGAAACCACAGAGGAATTTGGGAAAATGGTAAAATAGCTAGTTTGGAAGTTTGGGACTTCAGAGCTTGTCATTTTTGAGGCATTTGTTAAAAGTAAATGGATACATTCTGATTTTGATGTCTTATCTGATGTATGTTCTCTCGGGCTGTATTATTTTTCTAGGACTAGAATATAATGGAAAAGTTTCAGCTATAGAATTGCAAGCACTTTTGCTATAGCATTCTGTCATACTTAAAAGTCTCCTTTCCAACTGGTGTTCACATTCTGCCTGTTTTATAACATCTAGTGAGATATTTTATTTATTTTTCAAAATAAAATCACTTTTGACAGGAAAATGTGTAACTTTTTACCCTTTTAATTCCTCATTTTTTAGGAAAAAAATCATTCTGTTTTAGAAACAAATTTCTGACTCTTAAGTGCTCTTTGATATTGGAATGGCTCTGATATTTGACAGTATCTGATGTAATTTAGATCACATCTGGAGTCTGTGATCAATTTTGGATGTTATAATTTGAGGAGCATATTGGAAAATTAGAGTATATTCAAAGAAATGGCAAGATGGTAAAATGATCTATAATAGAAACCATACCATTGAGAAAAAATATTGAAGTGGAAACTTGTATTTGTCTTCAGGTAACTGTGGGGCTGTTACACAAACTTGTACTGTAAGGCAGATCTAGAAAGCAAACTTTTGGTTAGTCGAAGAATGAACTTTCTAATAATTAGGGCTATCCATGAATGGAATGGGCTTTCTCAAAAATGGTAAATTTCTGTTCAGTGGATGAATTCAGGGAGGGTTGTATGATCATCCCAGAGGTCCAGTAAAAGACGTGACTGGCATTGCTAGAATGGCACACCAAATGACTACAGTCATTTCTTTCTAAATCATTTCATCATCATGCATCACATTTTACATAGTGCTTTATATGTTACAAAGTACTTTTGCATATATTATCATTTAATCAATCCTGCTTAGTTCTTATAACATTCTTGTGCATTCAGTGGTATTATTCTGATTATACTATTAAAGAAATAAAAACCTAAATTAGTTAGCATGACTCAATCTGATTGGAATCCAGTGCTTTTCTTTATAATCCAGATCTAAATTTAGCCTTTGTTAGTAAAAGGACAAAACATTCTTATAATCCTAGCATCTTAGAGTCGGGATGATTCGAAAAGATTATGTGATGTCCTAGCTCATTCTCCTCATTTAATTTTATTTCCCTCAGAGTTCTTATTAGCTGCATGAATGTTTAGGCAGAGCACAACAGTAAGGGTTAAAGAAAGATTTTCAGGTCCAATCTATAATATGTCATATCAAGTATTACTCTTTTGCATAGTTCTTTCAAACTCTTGTTCATAGCACATACAATAGTCTAGATTCAGTTTTGTGTTCTGCATATTTTATGTAGTTGAAGAAACTAAGCCAGTTCAGGGTTCTTTGTACCAAACCGACTGCCTAATGGAACTATGGGTATGTTTCATTCCCTCATTGTAGAATATCCCGGAAACATTTAGTAAACACATATGGGCAGGACTAGAGCCTTATTCTCTAGGAACAGTCTTTCACTTATTACAGTCTCTGAGTGACAAATATATATATATATATTGTATTTTCATCAGGATTATTTTGGAGTCTGTTCAGAGCCAGTGATCAAAGACAATGTGGTTGTGGTTTATGAGGTATTGGAAGAGATGCTTGACAATGGGTTTCCATTAGCTACCGAATCAAACATCCTCAAAGAACTGATAAAGCCTCCCACTATCCTTCGAACAGTTGTCAACACCATAACAGGTATGAGGAAAGGGGAAACGCACAGAAAGCTGCTGCTGTCCTGGGTGAGGCTTAATCTGGTGTTGTGTGTTGTTTTGAGTGTTTATCTTTGGGGATCTCAAATGTCTAGGTGCTTTAATTTTGCTATTTATGGTCTTTGATTATGACCTGAAATCATTTTTGTTATGTAGAAAATAACCCAATTCCAATGACAGAATGAAGGAAGGGTTTTCCTTTAAAAATTATTTTTTTCCGATTACAGAATATACAGATGATTATTGTAGAAACGTCGGAAATACAGAAAAACACAACATGAAAATAACTCTTCATCCCACCACATTTTTAACATGCTGGTGTATGTGTATTTTTTGTCTTTTCTAGACACATAGATAATGGATGGATGAATAGAACTTTTTAAAACAACTCATATATATATTTTAAAGTTATATTTTATCAGTATTTTCTGAACTTTATTCCACTGTGGTAACTATTCTACATAATTTTTAGTGACTGCAATCTTCTGCCGTGTGGAATAGACCTACTCATTTCCTATTTACATTTCTGATTTTTTTGTTCTTTTAAATAACAAGGAATTAGCATTCTTATACTTAAATCTTTGTGTACATCTAGGATGATTTCTTTTCAGTACTAGAAATGGCAGTGATGGATAAAAGGTGTGCACATTATAAGGACTTTAATACATTGTGCCAAATTGCCCTCCCAAAAAGTTATACCAATTTATACTTTCAGTAGCAATTTCTATGTACACTAGCCAACTTTTATAATATTATTATTATTTTATTATTACATTTTTTAAAACTGGCCATTTGAGTTTAGTGATATCTTATTTACACACTCACTTTTTATTATTAAGGAAGTTAAAACCTGTTCAAAGTTTATTGACTGCTTTTCCTCTATTGTGAATTATATTTTCGTGTCCTTTGCCCATTTTTTATGTTGAAATGTTTTTCTCTTTTTTATTCTAATTTAAAAGAATTTTTTCATTTAAGGATATTAAAGTATCATATATTGAAATATATATGATAGTTTGTAGGAGTTATTTATATATTTTGAATACTCTTACATGTATTTTTTTGTAATCTGTCACTTGTCATTTGACATCATTTATGGTGGTGTTTGTTTAGCCACATTAAAAATTTTTTGATTTAGTAAAATTAATCACTGTGCTTCATTAAGATTTTACATTTTGAGTCTTGCTAAATAGTATTATAAAAACAGGGTTTAAATGGAATTTGACAAACTGAAAAATATATTTAAAAAGTATAAATATGCAAGAAGAGCCAGAATAATTTTGAAAAAACTATTACAGAGGGATTGGAAAGATTTGCCCTGTCAAATATTAAGATATAGTGAGTTCATATGGTACATGAGACAAAAACTCATAGAATACATATGCTGTAAAAACCAAGACAGTTTTGAAAATAAGTTTGTTTGTTTTTTAAAGAGCAAGAGAGAAAGTGTGTTCTATCAGATACAAGATATATTAAAGTTTTGGTTATTTAAAAAATACAGTTGTGGCCCAGTAATAGACCAATAGATGATTGGATAAATAGAGAAAGCCCAAAAATGGACACTTGCTTCGATAGGAATTTGATATAGATGTGGTCATATAGCAAATTAGTGGGCCAGGGACTAATTGTTAAATACATTATATTGTGACAGTCAGCTTTGATATAGGAAAGAAAATGAAGTCCCCTTACTCATTCTATACACAAAACAAGTTCCAGCTAGATCAAAGAGTTAAACGCAAATGAACTTTATCACTGTTAAAATATAGGAGAATATCTTTTTGATCTTGGAGAAGGAAAGTCTTATTTTATAAAAAGTGTATTTTCTTCTGGTTCTTTATGGTTTTATTTTTGAATTTCTTTAATCCATTTGGAAATGATCTCTGTCTACAATATGAAGTAAGGTTCTATGTTTATTGTTCCAATTTGTTAGTTTTCCTAGCACCATTTATTGAATAATTTATCCTTTTTTCCTATTTTCAAATGATATTTTTATCTTATACTAAGTCATTATGGATTCTTAGTCTTTTTTCTTTTTAAGGCTTTCCTGCCCTAATATCAGACTGATTTAATTATTATAACTTGATGACATGTTTCAATACATAGTGCATCTTTTTAAGAAAACAAATTTGTTGGAGTTTTTCAGTATTCTGGGGTCATTTTAAAACTTAAATGCTTTGTTAGTGCTTGAATCATTTATGAATACTATGAAGTCATTTTCCTGAATTTTACTTAAATCTAGGGAAGGATATCTGAGAACCATTTTTGAAAAGCAGAAATGATTGTAAACATGCTAGATGTTTGTGTTTATTATTTTTTCTTTTGATTAAAAATATCCAAGTTATAGGAGAAAGAAATAGATTTTGAATTAGTTACAATTTTTTGTAATTTTAGTATTGAACCTTTAAATTAAATATATATATATATATAATATTTTTTATGCCTGTGGGGGGGGGAACAAGTCAAGGAATTGATTTACAGCTCTTATAGACAGGGAAAGATCTAATTTGTTATATTCTTTTCCTAAGTTTCAGTATTGGTATGAGAGAGATTATACTGATGTATACATTTCAACAACTAGCATAAATGTTCCCAAGAAACTACCTCAAACTAGAATACCGTTTTTACCAATGAAAATCTTATATCAATATGTAGATTACCATCCTTACTGAAAGCCAATACATTATTAAAGCTGTAAGCTACTGTGGAATATGAGAGACCAAGTTCAAGTTACTTTCAAAACTAAAATATGATATCTTTTTCTCAGGTAACATTTTTAACCTTCATTCTGCTTGAGAAGGCAGACCAGATGGCAACAAGTTTTTAAAACAGACTAGGTAACTCATATAGAAGTTGGGAAAACTCTATAATTTTTTTTTAATTCTTCAGTTGAGTGTATGAATAGTGGGAGCATAGAAACGTTTAGGAAAGTGTTCTATGATTATTAAATAATTGGTTACATCCAATTATTAAATTGGAATGAAATTACAGTAATATTCATTGTCTCAGGAAGCACCAATGTGGGTGACCAGCTTCCCACTGGGCAGCTGTCAGTGGTGCCTTGGCGACGGACTGGGGTGAAATACACCAACAATGAAGCCTATTTTGATGTGATTGAGGAGATTGATGCCATTATTGATAAATCAGGTAGGTGCTTTTAATCTGTTCTCAGAACATAAATATTGCAAGAGGCCCCTTTCATATAATGCTTGCTATTATCAGAATTATCCACCACTCAAAATCTTTCACTTTAACTTAGTGCCTACTTTGTGTCAGGCACTGTGCTAGGTACTGGGAATGGACTTAAATATTATGATGCAGATGACATATATGTATGTGGAAACTCCTAAAAACTCAGGAAACAACCGTTAGAATTAATAAATTCAGTGAAGTTGAAGGATAAACAATCAACATATAAAAACAGTGGCATTTCTGTATACAAACAACAAACTACACTAAAGGGAAATTAAGAAAACAGTCCCATTTACAATAGCAACAAAAAGAATAAAATACTTTGGTTAAGAAACTTAACCAAAGAGGTGAAAGACTTGTACACTGAAACTTGTAAAACATTAATGAAGAAATTAAAGAAGACAGATAAATGGAAAGACATTTATATTCATGGACTGGAAGAATTAATATTATTATAATGTCCATAATACCCAAAGTGATCTACAGATTCAGTGCTATCCCCATTAAAATCCCAATGGCACTCTTTACAGAAACAGAAAAAATAATCCTAAAATTCATATGGAACCAAGAAAGACACCAAAGCAGTCTTGACAAGCAAGAACAAAGCTGGAGACTTCACACTTCTGATTTCAAAATATATTACAAAGCTACATGAATCAAACAGTATAGTACTGGCATAAAAAGGACTACAGAGCTCAGAAATAAAACCATGCATTTACAATCAACTCATCTTCAGCAAATGTGCCAGGAATATATTAATGTAATGGGGGAAGAATAATCTCTTCATTAAATGGTGTTGGGAAAACTGAATATCCACATATAGAAAAATAAAATTGAACCTTTATCTTACACCATATACAAAAATTTACTCAAATGGATTAAAGACTTAGAACATAAGACATAAAACTGTAAAGTTAGTGCAAGAAAGATTGGGAAAAAGCTTCTTGACACTGATTCGGGCAGTGATTTTTTTGCATATGACACCAAAAACAAAGGCAACAAATGCAAAATAGACAAATGGGATTGTATCAAACTAAAAAGCTTCTGCACAGCAAAAGAAACAATCAACAGAATGAAAAGGGAGAAAATATTTGTAAACCGTATATCTGGTAAGAGACTAATATCCAAAATATATAAGGATTTCATAAAACTCAATAGCAAAACAAAACCAAAAACAAATAATCTGATTAAAAAGTGGGCATAGGACCTGAATAGACATTTTTCAAAAGAAGACATACAAATGGCCAGCAGGTATATGAAAAGGTGTTCAGTATCACTAATCATCAGGGAGATGCAAATCAAAACTACAATGAGATAATCTATCACCTCGTACCAGTTAGAATGGGATATAAAGGATAGCATAAAGAATATAGTCAGTAATATTATAATAACTATGTGTGGTGTCAGATGGGTACTAGATTTGTTGGGGTGATAGATGGGAGAGCAGTTAGGGGGACAGGTTGAAGGTGAAGGGATTAAGAACAGATCGGTTGTCACAAAATTGTCATGTTCACATAAAGTCAAGCATAGGGAATATAGTCAATAATATGGTAATAACTATGTATAGTAGTGCCAGATGAGTACTAGACTAGTCAGGGGAATCACTTCTTAAATTATATAAATGTCTAACCACTGTGCTGTATACCTGAAGTTAATATAATGACTTAATTACTGGGTTTACTTTCTTTGAGAGTTTCTGTATCTCATTTTTAAATACGTATTTTGTGTCTTTCACTTGCAGTGAAGGGATTAATTGCTTTCCCCTTGCTTATATCCAGCAATCCTCAGGTTTTTCTTTTCTCCACGTAATTCTCATGTATCATACCCTCACATTAGTGACATCTCCCATTATATCATCACAGTTATTACATTACTGTCAGCAAAGTTTCTCAACAAGTAAGTTATATAAATGTCTTATCACCGTATTGTACACCTGAAACTAATATAAAATAATACTGAATGCAAACTATAATTGAAAAATAATTTAAAAAGATTTTCAACACTATTTAGAAAGGGGGGAAGTGAAGGAGAATAAATGATTCAAATTTCCAGGTATAAAACAAATATGCTGTACATGGGGATGCAATGTACAGCATAGGGAGTATATGCAATAATACTGTGATAGCGTGGCATGGTGTCAGATGGTTGCTGGACTTATCATGGTGATCACTTCTTTAGGTATATAAATATTGACAAGGATGTGGAGAAAAGGGAAACCTTGTACACTGTTGGTGGGAATGTAAATTGGGACAGCCTTTATGGAAAACAAACATGATAATTAAAAAATGAACTGCTAATAAACCCAACAACAGTGTCAAGCAAGAAACTCAGATACGTAAAGTTATATATAGTTGTGCACATGTATATGAAGTTTGAGAACAGGTGCAAGTGAATCTAAGGTAATAGAAGTCAGAATTTTAGGGACTCAAATTAACTAGGTTGGGAAGAAGAGCATGCTGGGATGCTAGAAGTTTCCACATCTGGATGTGGGTGGTATTTGCATAAATGTGTACATATTTAAAAATTTATTGAGCTGTACATTTAAGATTTTTGCATTTTAATATAAGTTTAACCTCAGTAAAAAAGTAAAAAAGCAAACCAACAACTAGATGGCTAGATCAGAGTCTTATAAGCCATTTTAAGGAGAACTATTTGGAGCAATTGCAAAGTTTTAAGGTGGGGAGTAATCTGAACAGATTTGTGGTTTAGAACTATCAGTCCAGCTGCAGTGTGAAGAATGGCTTGAAGTAGAGTTAAGACTGAAAGCAGGGAAAGCAAGAGGTTGTTGCTGAAGTCACAAAATGTAGATGTCCACAATGGTAGTGAGGATGGAGAGGAATGAATAGATTTAAGAAATCATAAAAGAGAGGAATTGATCATTGATAGGATATGGGCACTGAAGAAGTAAAAGTAGTCAGGATTTTCTTTCTGATGTAGGCAACAGAAGTAGAATTTGAAGTGCCTCTGTGACATCCAAGTGGAGTTGTCCAATTGGCTGAACTGGAAAAAATGATTAGGAAATTATTGGTCATCAGTGATAATTGAAGCATTGGGAAGTACATAAACTAATCCAAGGGGGGTATTGAGTGAAAGAAAAGAGAAATTCAGAACTGTGAAAAAGCATAGACATTTAAAGGATGTGAAAACAGAAACCTAAAGAAGGCAGTGAGGAAAAGGAGCTAGAAAAGTAGAAAACCAGGCAGGGGAGGATTTTGAAAAGTAAGAAGGGGTCAACAATGACAGATGCTACAGAAAGATCCTGTAGGATGAAGACCAAACGTTGGATTAGCAGCAGAGCTATTTGTTGACCTTAGGGAGAGCAAATTTCTGAACCATTGGTATGAAAATTTCTGAACCATCGGTTAAAATAATGATATGTTGTTTAATTCTGGTACTAGATTGATAACTCCATTAGGCTAATAACTATCTTATTAATCTTTTATCACCATTACTTCATCTTATGTCTCATACTTGATATGCAGTTGATAAATGTTTGGAAGGATGGACAAATGGATTAGGTAGGTGAATCAGATGGAAGGACAGAGGAAAGAACAAAGAGAATGAGGGAGGGAGGAAAAGAAGAAGGGAGGTAGAAATAAGTTGAGAAGGAAAAGAGAAAGTTAAAGAAGGGGAGAGGAAGGAAATAAGTTAGGAAAGACAGAGAAGAGCTCAGTAACCTCTTACTTTCTTGTTGTGTTCCTGTCTCAGGCTCCACAATTACTGCTGAGATCCAGGGGGTGATTGATGCCTGTGTCAAGCTGACAGGAATGCCAGACCTTACACTTTCCTTCATGGTAATAACCTGGACCAGAGATTTAGTTTTTGGGGTGGGAAATTAAATGCTTTTGGTAAGACAAAGTGGTAAGAATGAAATGGAACAAGAAGAAATAATTAAGGATAGCAACAAAGCTTATGTCAGGCTTGAATTTTCTATAAGTAACTACAGAATGTGTGTGTGTGTGTGTGTGTGTGTGTGTGTGAATATAAACAGCATCTAAATTACTCCCAAAAGCGGTAATGGGTGTATAATTCCTACTTCTTGCTGTTCCTTGCCTGGTAACTGTAGAACCCCAGGTTACTGGATGATGTGAGCTTCCATCCTTGTGTTCGTTTCAAGCGCTGGGAATCCGAGCGTATCCTCTCCTTCATCCCTCCTGATGGAAACTTTCGCCTGCTCTCTTACCATGTCAGTGCACAGAAGTAAGCAACCTTTTAATTAAGAACAGAATGTGTGTGTGTGTGTGTGTGTGTGTGTGTGTGTGTGTGTAAATAATATTCATAGTGATTATGAACTCCAGCTCTGGAGTTAACCTGGGTTCAAATTCCAGATTCTATGCTTATGTACTAATTGGGTAACCTCGGGTGAGTTACTTAACATTTCTATGTCTGTTTTGTTATCTGTAAGTTGAAGATAATAAATACCTTGTTGTGAGGATTAAGTAGTACTTATCACAAAGTAAATACTCATTAAGTTTTCTGTTATTATTTTTGTTGTTTTTATTATATGTCTAAACAAGAACATTTTTTTCTTAAATTGGAATCTGAGTACACCTGTATTCAATCCCCCCCCAACCCAAAATAAGCATTAAATCATGAAGTGAAAACCATAAAATGCATTGAATTTTGGTCTTGAACATTCTCTGTAATATGTAGTCTAAGGGGTTTTGGAAGCTTTCGGTAGAAGGACTGAAGAGAGCCGTGAGACGTCAGAACTACCAGTACCTTCCTGTGTGATTTAGAATAAATAATTTAGGGAAATATCAGAGTGCTTGAGAGCAAAGGCTCTGGAATCAGACTGCCTAGACTTAAACCCCACCTTCCGTACTTATGATATGTGACCTTGGGCAAGTTACTTAACCTCAGTTAAGGATATCAGTATTCATCTATAAAGTCAGGGCAGTAGCAGTGCCGACTTCATTCTTATTAGGAAGATTAAATGAGTTAATAGCATTCAGTGTAGTGACTGGCACTCAGGAAGTACTCAGTAGATATTAAGAACTGTTATTACTTTACTGTTATTCTGTGGCTTTTCTATTTCTTTTGTGTCAAATCATGACAACTTACTCTAATTCATAGGGTTTTGTAAGGATCAGGCGAGGTCAGGTAAAAGCTTTCTCAAGAAACTGCAAAATGTCCATGATGTACAAATATTGCTTTCCCAACTACAAATAATTATTGGTCACATGTCACAAAGTAAAATACAGAAATATGGTGGCTCCTAAATTTTGTTAATTCTGCCTTTCTCATAGTAGTGTTAGTATACTCTTTGATGTTGTTTATTTTTCAGTCATTAAAAGAGTCAGTTTACTACTAAGACAGCATCTTAGCTTTACAAAAAGAAAACAAAACGATTACTAGGGGTTCTATTTTCTGTGCTTAATTTTGAAGATAAAGAGTAAGGAGGTGAGTAAGGGAAGAAAAGCTGCCAACAGGGTAAAGAAGGAGGAAAGGTTGCTGTTTTTCCAGTACATTAATGAAATGGGCTTTTGTCTCTTTTCCAGTCTGGTGGCAATTCCAGTGTATGTCAAACATAACATCAGTTTCCGGGACAGTAGTTCACTTGGACGCTTTGAAATAACAGTGGGACCTAAGCAGACTATGGGGAAGACCATTGAGGGAGTGATTGTCACCAGCCAGATGCCCAAAGGGGTCCTGAATATGAGCCTCACTCCCTCTCAAGGGACACACATATTTGACCCAGTTACCAAGGTAGGAGAATAAGCAGAAGTTTTGAATTGTTGATACTAAATAGAATAACTCTGCAGGAACTCTCCATATAGACCTTGTACCTTGTTGAAAGGGGAGATTAATCAAAGGGATGTTGTTTTCTCCTTGAGATAATTTATGGTAACAAATAGTGTTCTCTGTTGAAAAACATCCCAGAAGCAGCTTATAATATTGTGACTAGATGCCCTGAGGTCAGAGCTCAACCACCTCACATGAAGGGTTCCACTGAAACTTCTTGTATTTTTTCTTTGAAGATGCTGTCTTGGGATATAGGAAAAATAAATCCCCAAAAACTACCAAGTTTGAAGGGAACCATGAGTCTTCAGGCTGGAGCTTCCAAACCAGATGAGAACCCCACAATCAACCTGCAGTTTAAAATCCAGCAGCTGGCCATTTCTGGTAAGTGCCCCACAGCTTTGGGTGGCTTTGAAGAGAACAGAAAGGGCTTTCTCCAGTAAGGCACAGACATCAACAAGTTTTTCGGTGGCTTCCATTACCTGCTATGTAATCTTTTTTTTTTTTTTTTTTTTT
>PVJL010018944.1:0-14896 GCA_004026885.1 Lyroderma lyra | reverse complement strand
TCCTAACAGTGACACTTTTCAAAAATATAATGCCTGAAACTTTCTGTAAGGAATAAGTAGGTTTGAAGTAAAAGATCTGAAATGAGCAAAATTACATTTTCTATAAGTACATGAATATTTCTGATTATTGGCTACTGAGGAGAGAGGAGGACAGCGTGGGGAAAGCCATTCTGTATTAATATCAGGAAGGAGGGCTCATCTGAATTAGTTTTAAAATACCACAAAAACAAGTATATTAAAATTGTTGGTATTCTGTGATATTAAAGATTGCTACCATTACATATAACTATTCACAATGACTGGGATTTGGTTATTGGCCTCCCTTTAAGGTAAAGAATTGTCTTAACCCAGTTGTGGCTCTTTCAGTGTTTGATTATTGCTGTATCGTTGGGCTCTTCACGAATCAGTGCATACTTCTAAAGTGTTTTAAAAATAGCTCATTCTCCAGTTGATCTCAAACCATTCATTGTCACTTCTCTGGTACCACAGCAATTAAATTCTAATTTGTATCTGGAACAAGACTTACCTTCCAATTGTAATAAATTTTAAATAATTTGTCAAAATTTGTTAAACTTTTTAATTTGTCCCAGACTCTGTGCTCAGTAGGTGAAGGTAGGCAACAGGAGTAAGAGTCCTCCTTCCCTTGAGCAGCTCCCTTTCTAATGAGGGGACATCCTGGAAGCAGTTAATACCATGTAAGGAGTGCTTACTTAGATATGTGAGGGTGTAGAAAGGCAGGAGCTCTGCAGTGTGGCTGGTGGCAAATGTATCATGCAGGGAGATGGAGGTTAAGATCCCTAAAACGAGGAGGAAGAAAAAGGCAGTGTAGGCATAGAGAGCAGCATGAGTTAGGCAAAAATGTGACCTGATGTCAGACAACAGATAATAGAATTAATAAAATATAGAAATGAATGAAAAGTATTATCTGAGGTTCTCACTTCAGTCATGTAATGACAGTGTTATTTACACATGAAGTCACAGTTAAATTGTCAAGGTTTGTTTATTTGTTTTTTGGACATGAGAAAATCTTCAAATAAGATTCCTTCATCCTCCAGATAAGGAAACTTAGGTACAGAGAAACCTTTTGTCCCCAAGATTGTGGGTCATAGAGCAGCCGCAGTTCACACACCTCTGACTCAAACATTTGTTTTGTCACACTGTCCCCCAAATAAATATTTCTTATTCAATTTCACTAACAGAATTGGCTTTCATTTAATGCAGTAAAATGCTCTTCGTTCAACATTACGTAAAGCACTATGTTTTATTGTACTAAGTCATGAAACAAGAATGTTTCAAAGCTGCTTTTCATTGCTTACAAGAAAACACTGAAATGTTTTTTTAAGCATATTACATTATTAGAAAGGGCATTTATACTAGGTATATGCCACATTTGATTACAGGTACTATACCAAGGGTATCACTTTATAACCCATTACCCAAATCTATTCTGTGGAATTTAGAGCATCTAATAGGTTTACCATAGCAGTACAAGATATCACACTCAAGTACGTTATAAAATGTAAGAAAAATCTTAATGTGTAATCATTTGACATTTTAACCAAGAGCAAAATAAACTTTTATAGGTTTATACACGGTGAATTTTTTTTTTATTTCCCTGACTCTTCAGGAAAGGCCAAAGCCATTAACTAAAAAGTCTAATTCTTGCCCAATGATATTTGTAAGGGACAAAACCATCACAAAGCCCTCTCTTAAATCAACAATAAAAGGTGGAGTGCAACTAGGTTGCTAAGGGTGAGTGACACACGCCCTTATGTTAAAGCATCTTAGTCATATGTGTGTAATTTTAGCCATTTCATTGTCCTTTTCAGTGATCGGGTTAGAAAACTGTGGTCCAACAGCTACCTGCCTGTCATCCAGTTGGGCTGCTCTCAAGAGGACAGTGTCTTCCTTCAGTCCCTCTCGCCATTTCCCAGCACCAGTAGCCTAAGAAATCCATCATGCCTAATGACATATGAGAAGATCCCACCACGGGTCTCTCCATGCACCACATCAGAGCTGTACATCTCAATCATGGTCCAGAGCAGTACTGTGTCTGCACAGGACCTCTACCTGGACAGCCAGGACCACAAAAGTGAGGTGACAAGTCAGTTGGGCCTGAGTAACTTGTCAGACAGCCTGGACATTAGCACACAACCACACAGAGAAACACAGGGTGCAGTCATCACAGCCTCTGAGAACCCAGAACGATCCCCAAAACATGCAGCTCTGAAGAGTGAACAGGGACCCTGACCAGCTTTGAATACCATTCTGAGGCCACCCCCAAAAGGAAACTCTCCCTATAGAAATGGAAGTTCACTGCATTCATACTGTGCCAAAAGAGGAGTCCAGTCCCCCTACCAAATTCCAGTCCATCGGGGTTTAGGTAGAGGATGACTGGTGAAGTAGTGTCCCCTCTCATAGCACATCCTCCCAATAAGACACTAGCACAGGTACCCCAGATGCCATTGACTTGTGCTATAAGTCATCTGAAAGGAGCCTCCAGGACTACCTAACACTCAAACTCCATCAGCATTGATGGCAGCCCTCAGCAGTCCCCCATGATTGCCCAGATCAAGTACAACCTCTCTTCTAGAGAAAACAGCAACCTAGAGGCATCCTCAATGCCCCCATCTGACTCCTGGCTGCAGACCACCTCCAGCTCCCCAGCAGAGGCAGCACAGCAAGGGGCCTGCTGCCAAGATAGCTCCTGGTTCTTGAAGCTACTGCAGGTAGAAGCAGAGCGGCTGGAAGGCTGGTGTTGCCAGATGGACAAGGAGACCAAAGAGAACAACCTCTCTGAAGACATTGTGGGAAACATTCTCAGTGCTGTGGGCAGTGCCCAGCTACTGATATCCCAGAAATTCTAGCAGTTACAGGGCCTGTGTGAGCAAAACTTGAACCCTGATGGCAACCTATGTCCAACAGCCCAGGACCTGGCAAGGTTCTGGGACCTGCTACAGCTGTCCATCGAAGACATCAGCATCAAGCTTGCTGAACTCCACCACCTCAAGGCCAACAGCTGGCAGCTGGTGGAAGCTCCTGAGAAGAAGAGGGAAGAGAAGAAACCACCCATTCTGGCCCCAAAGCAGCCAGGCAAATCCAAGCCAGGCAAGAGCCGTGATAAGACTTCTGATGCCAGAGACAAACAGCATCAGGAGGCCCGCAAGTGACTCCTGGCTGCAAGGTGGGCAGCTTTCCTGCAGCCAAACTCAGCTGCACAGAGCCTGAACAACCTTCAGGTCTATCTCTTTGAGGCCTAGACCTGACTCAGAAACCAGGAAGGAAGTAGTTGTTAGTCATTTAAATAAATCACACAATATAAATTCAAACAAAATATTTTTTCTCAACCTTTAGTATGGTTATTCTATCTAGACACCTGAGCCAAAGTCTAAATGGACATACACAATGGCTCTTGATCTGGTTTGTTTGGATCCCTCCCAGCTTTAGGTATGAAGACTTGACACAAAAACATGTCAACAAAAGCACAAACCTACAGAACTTTTCTTACCTCTTTCTGGCTGTGGTGACTAGATGGATGGACTTTGGCAACTCCCTGTCCAGACCTTCAGACTGTGGATTTTTATTTGTTCTACCTAATGAGAACTTACTCGGAAACTTGTTTAAGCTTGTTTACAAGATGACAGACCAAGGACAGCCTTGGGTACCTGCCATGTCCTTCCTTCTTTTCCCCACTGCCATTTAGGACTCTCCCTCAAAAAGATCATCACAGCCTTCACCCTTTGACCTTCTGCTGGTGTGAGGTGGAGCAATGCTTGATGTTGGTGACTATTATGACCCATTTTCAAGGCATTATCACCAGGTTCCAGGAAACACAAGTTTAATATCGCTCCCAGGTTAGGAAGTCCCTTCTAGTGTCCCTAATCCCCTCTCTCAGCCATCCTAAACCCTCTGGTGTTCCCTGAACAGCAGTTCCCAGATCACTGTACCTGCTGACCCCCCTGACATGCCCATATCCCTATATGTATCTGCTCAGTTTAGGCAGCATCCCTGCATTGAAAACTTCAAAACTCATTCTGTTTACCATCAAGAACCCATGTCTGACTGCTTTAAGGTAACCACTCTCATCTACTGGAGACAACTCCCTCCCCACTCTAAAATCAGCCACCTATATCCAAGCCCTCTCCCAACTCATTCCCTTCTGAAACAGTACTGCACTCATCTCCTTAATGTGGGGATGGGCAATACAACTTTGCTCCGTCCTTTACCTTGTCTTGGTGATTCTCAAGATGTCCTCAGACCACCTGCCTCTCATCAACTGAAAGTGCCCATGAAAAATATAGCTTCTCTAAATGTAATATAGAATCCGGAGTTAGATCCTGGAACAGATAAAGA
The DNA here is from genome assembly GCA_004026885.1 of Lyroderma lyra. Classification (NCBI taxonomy): domain Eukaryota; kingdom Metazoa; phylum Chordata; class Mammalia; order Chiroptera; family Megadermatidae; genus Lyroderma; species Lyroderma lyra. The sequence continues at coordinate 10,543 of PVJL010018944.1, read as the reverse complement.
ACAACAGCAGAAAATCTGGTGAAATCCAAACAAAGTCTGCAGTTAACAGTAATGTACAAATACTGAGTTGCTAGTTTTGCTAAATGTGCTGTGATAATATGTTTATATGAAGAAAGCATGGGTAAGGAAAGGGTACCCAAAAATGTTGAATTGTCTTTGCAGCTTTTTTGTAAAACTAAAAAAAGAAAAAAAGTTAAACCAAGCAGCAATTTATTGGGTCCCAGAATTACTGAATCAAAACTCCTGGAGCTGAAACCCAGGTAACTACATTTATAGCCCAAATGATTCTTTCTGAATCAAAGCTGAAATTTTAGTCTTTTCATTTCCGTTGTAGTCCCTGCCTGAACACCTGCTTCCTCCATGCTCTCCCACCTATACTCGCCTGAGCCTGATTCAATCCTCTAGATCCTCTGAGCCCTAATACTTGAGCATTATTATTATCTGATTTTCACAGATGAGAAAAATGAACTACTAACAGGCTCAGAAATATGTGCAGGATCACATAGCCCTTAAATGGTGGGGCTGGATTTGAATCCCCAGTCAGTGCCATTCCCAAGTCTGTGCTCATAACCATTCCACTGCCTCTCAGTCATGTTTCCATCTGTGACCTACTAAAGATCTGCGATCAAATCACCAGAAGAAGCACCATTACCAGTAACACTCTGGGCCCACCTGTTTCTCCAACCTTCTATGTCCCTTTGCTCCAGCTGGTGACTTTGCCCTTTCCTCCCTTTTCCTCGGGTGGTAAATGAGCAATGAGGAAGCACTGGGAAGATGTGCCAACTGGAGAGTCCTCTGTGGGTCAGGCATAGATGCTTTTCCAGCAGGATACACCTCAGCTGCTATGTTCTAGTCTCCCAACTGCCCAAATTAGGAACCAATCTAATCACGTTCCCAGCACTCACTTTGACATTGAATGACAGTCTCATGTTGTAACTCACCTATTATTGGATTTGTCTTATGTCCCCCTAACAATAGTGTAAGCTCTTCAGTACCTGTCTTCTCCAGCATTCTTATGCCTCACAACACTGCTGGAGAACGCGGGCATAGCGGGCATCCACATGACCTGGTGGTTGTTAAATTGGTAGCTAATCTACAGGCTTCCTAAAGGAAAATCTGACTTAGAGCATCTCAGGTTTACTAGGCCTCTCTCCAGATTATCAGGCAGGTTCCCAATCTAAATCCACTGTTATCTTCTTACCTGGGATCGCTGACTTGTACTTACAGCTTAAAAAAACATGTTGGTCTGCCAAATAGGTGAATGAGGAACAGTTTTGGGAGTTCCTACTCCCCAACCCAACACACAGAACAGCAGTACCCACATCTATTCAGACAGCTTTTGTACAGAATTAGATGGAGGGTTGAGGCAATAGAACTCAGTCTCATGCTATGTCTCTGTTCTTATGTGTCTTTCCCTTCATTTCTTCAAGTGGAACATGAATCAAAAATAGGATCAGCAGGAGAGACCTATGAAATATACTCAAGCACATGTTTTCATTAGTTTAGTTTCTGTTGATTGGAATTTGTTTGATTTCCTTAGTGATAAAAACATCACCATTTATGTTTTAAGGGCATCTGAGAAATCTGATTATGAAGTCAGAATCCACAATTCTCCTCAGATACTCACAGGAAGCAGTGTGTCTCCCTAACAGCACGAGAAGTAAATGACCGTATAGCACGTCCTCATTATCTTTCCCATTGCTTTAATTCATGTTTAATTTATCTACACTAATTGGAAACAACAACATCAGCAAAAAAGTAATAAAAATTAGTTTTTCATAAATAACTACTCACATATTTGATAAATTTCCCAAACTAATATTTTTTTCCTTCCCGGTAATGCAATACAAAGTTGTTATGAAACCAGAAGTTCAGCAAATTAAATATCATGAGTTTAGCATAACCACCTACACAGCTGTGCTACTGACTTGCAGGAACAAAACAATAAGAACTTCTCAAGAAGCTCTGGGTTTCCATTTCGTAGTGCTTTGAACTCTGAATTAGAATCATCCATTAGTAATACTTTACAGATTCAAGTTGACTCTCTACCAGTTAGATACCACAGGCTCATGTTCATGAGTTCTGGTTTTGACATGACAGTGAAGATACTGCGTAGGAGGGGACTATACATTATGGTATCCATGAAAAGGATTGAATGCCTTAGGTTCAAACCACTGACTTGGTATGTGCTACATTTGCCTCAGTAATCAATTCACCTGCAACAAGTTCCTATAAAAAGTCACACTGAATAAATATTACATATATACACATTCACCACAAATATATATTAATTATACAGTTGAAACGACATGAAGTAGTATTGTCTAAAATGATGTACTATGGATATTTACCCTCAATGAAATAAATCCTGTCATTGTCATTAAGCTGCTAGATGCTTTGAGAGTTGTGAGACAGGTTACTTGGTGGCTTAGCTCCTACCTACCCCTCACCCTGTCTTTGAGTCTTGGTAGTTTTTCCTGTCAGGACCATCCTCCCCAATTCAGGAGTATTTCCTTCCCATGATTACTTCCTTGGACTTTGGAGGCAAGAAAAGGCATACAGAGGGAACGAGCAGTCCTCAGCCACCGTACCTGACATCTGCCTAGATTTGGGATGTGCTCTGTCCTGCTTGCACATTCTGTGTCAGAAAACAGTTATTTAAACCTTTGTCTTCAGTCTTTCTGTAGACCATGAAAGTGAAAGAAAACTCGTCAGCAGGGGTAGCCGTTCACTAAAATTTACAACTAAATTTCCTAGCTCTGGGGGTCCCATTCTGTACATCGGAGTGCAGGGCACCAATGCTGATGTTAAGGTTCTGTGTGAAATCCATGAGGTTTTGCCCTGGCAGCTGTGTCAGGATAAGTGCAGCCTGGGCCCAAGAGATATTGGCCGAATGAATATGCACTTGGAAACAGTGCTGTTGACTCATCATTTAACCTTGTGCATGAATACAGTTACAGACAACACACACACACACACACACACACACACACACACACACACACACACAACGGGCTGATCATGAGAAAATACAAAAAAGATTTAGAAAGATAAACCAATAGGGCAGCAGAAAAAAATATTTACAGCCAATTTAGACAACTTCAAAATGTGAGGAGGGAAACAAGATCAATTAAAAAAACTTCCTTCAGTCATGTTAACTCTTTCACTGAGAATTCACATTAGATCCATTAGACAACCTACAAAATGGTCACATCCCAACCTCTGAGGTCACTGCTTACAATTGAACTGTGAAAGGAAAGGCCAGGAAGCTGCACAAGTGACCCTGAACTGATTCCTAAATCCTGTCCAACTTCACAGAGATGGCTGTGAAAAGGTGCTAAATCACCCCACAACCTTGCATTTTGTAAGTGTTTTTCAAGTGTATGGATTGTTTGCTAATAAAAATTCAAATCGAGGAAATGGTGTGTGTGATGAAAATGGGGGTGACCATAAATAGCTCAGGCTTCTTCTCCCTGGGCAGGGAGTGTGCTGGGGGACATCAGTGAGACTAGGGATGCAGCTGGGATTTATCTTTGAGAAAAAGAAGGGGAAGAGCAGGGTGAGAACAGACACTGAAAACAAAGAGGCAGCTCTGACAGTAGATCCAAATGAATTACCTGCATTACTTCTCCTTGGCTCAGTATCCTCTGCATTGACTGTCTTAGTTTCTAATATAAATTGGTGGTTTTTGTTTTTTTTTTAGATCTGAAACGCTGCCAAAATGAAAAAAATATTTTTGAAATAAAGAATGAAATTACTTTCATCCACCATCCCACAACATTTAGATGACACATTGTGCACCATTTCTAGGTTCCTCCACAGGGAAAGAGGCAGAAGTGAGGCAATCCACATCAGGCACAATGACTGAAGGCAGCAGAACAATCTCTGTTTATTCTGGGAGATAAAATAATGAGGAAAGGGGCTGAGGGCAAGATGGTGACTAAAGAGGAGGTCCCTAAAGCCTCTCCCAGAAAACACAATTGAACAGCCACCCAGGAGCTAAGAAAGAGCACCATGAGTGACAAACCAGCAACTGAAAATCCACGAATCCCAAGTAAACACCTGAAGGTTGGCGAGAAAGGGGGGAGCAGGAGAGAGTGAAGGGAGCAGAGACAGACTGCAACAGGACCAATCACTGCTGACTATCTGGGAGCAGCGCCATACATGGAAGGGGAGAAACTGAGGAAAAGCCCTGGGGGACCTGGACTTTGGAGCGGCAGGTTGAGGATGGACTTGAGGAGCCAGCATCTGGAACTTTTGGGTGGTAGCGAGAACTCTGAACTGCAGAGATGACACTCCAGCTCTAGGCTCCCTGGGGACCTACAGAGGGCTTCAGTTCCTGTTTCCAGCCCATGGCAAAGGCGACCCAGCTATCTCAGGTCAGTTCCACAGCTTTGGACTTGTGGAGCGTGCACTTCCTCATGAACCCCAGGGTTCTGAAAGAAGTGTGAGCCCGTAGATAGCCAGATGCTGAATCTGGGCTGAAAATATAGGCAGATATGACAGCATTTGCCTGACATAGCAGAAACAAGCCTCGGCCCAGCTTCCCTAACAAAGGGCAGAAGACTGAGCCGCACTCAGAGCACCTTTTGTTGGCCTCTCCTGGGGATATATGTGCATAGCCTCCACACGCTATCAGAATCAAGAAATAAACAATTTCCCACTTTCCCAAAACTTGACCACCAGTGCAATCTAGTGTCTGCCCTACAGCAAGACACCACAAAAGTAACAATCTGGACACTGAACACAAAGCCCTTATGTCAAAGAGGAAGAACCCAGAAGACAGGATGATTTCCTTAAAAACTAAAACTCCTCAGAAAGAACATGAAATTTACCCAGAAGATAGCTTCCTAGACCTGGAAATATCTGAGCTAAGTGACAGAGAATTTAAAATAGCCATTTTAAAGGCCCTGAGAAAAATGAATTCATATTGGAAGAGCACCATGGCTGAGATGAACAACATAAAAAAGGAAATGAACAACATGAAAAAGGAATTCCGTGGTCAAAAAAGAACAATTTAACAAAGAAATTCAGAAAATAAGAAAGATTGAGATGGAAATGTGAGAAATAAATAATACAATGAAAGAAGTGAGACATGAAATAACAGCCATAGGAAACAGGGAAAACCAGATGGAGGAAAGAGTTAGTGATATCGAAGATCAGCTCAGAAAGGAAAGGAAGGGGAATGTAGAACCAAAAAGATTGAAGGAACTTTGCAACAACTATCTGACTCCATGAGACAAAACAACATCAGGATAATAGGAATTGAAGAAGGGGCAGAGCAGTCTACAGAGAGCATACTCAAAAAAAAAAATAGTAGATGAGAAATTTCCAAACCTATAGAAAGATTTGAAACCCCAGGTCCAAGAAGGAAACAGGTCCCCTCGATACCTGGACCCCAACAGATCTTCTCTAAGACACATAGTACTAAAGATGTCCAAAACTAAAGACAAAGAGACAATTCTCAAAGCAACCAAGAAAAAAAAGAACAATAACCATTTGAGGCAAACCCATCAGGCTGGCATCAGATTTCTCAGCAGAAACTCTGCAAGCCAGGAGGGAGTAGAATTCAGTATTCAGAAATTTAAAAGAGAGGAACTTACAGCCAAGAATAAATTATCCAGCAAAATTATCTTTCAGATATGAATGTAGAATAATGAATTTCTCAGACACACATAAGCGAGGGAATTTGCCAGCACCAAGCCAGCAGTCCAAGAAATACTGAAGGAGACTCTTTGATCTGAACAAAACATCAGGAAAAATGGAACAAAGTTTGGGCAACAAGAAAGAACCAAAAATAAAACAAAAACAAACAAAGAAATAAGTAATGACCACAGGAAATTCTCAAATATCAATAATCACTCTAAATGTTCATGGACTGAACTCACCAATAAAAAGACACAGAGTAGCAGACTGATTAAAAAACAAAACCTACTCCCTCCTGGCTTGCTGTCTCCAAAAAACACACCTCAGCCATAAGGACGAACACAGACTCAGAGTGAAAGTATGAGAAACAATACTCCAAGTAAATGGTAACCAGCAAAAAGCAGGAGTTGCCATACTGATATCTATATGAAATAAACTTCAGGTTAAAAAAGATAGTAAAGGACAAAATGGACATTACATAATGATAAAAGGTACAATGCAACAACAAGAAGAATTGACACTAATTAATATATATGCTCCCAACCAGGATGCAACAAAATATACAAAGAAACTACTAACAGATTTGAAAGGAGAAACTGACGAATACACAATCATTATGGGTGACTTAAACACCCCACTCACAGACATGGACAGATCATCCAAACAGAAAAAAAGTAAGGAAATATCAGCTCTAAATGACACATTACAGCAATTGGAAATAATTGACATTTAAAGAACACTTCATTGAGAAAACGGAGACTACACATTCTTTTCTAGTTACGTGGAACATTCTCAAGGATAGACCACATGCTGGGAAAAAAAGCAACCTCAGGAAATTCAAGAAGATCAAAATCATACGAAGTGTATTCACAGAACACAAAGCTTTGAAATTGGAGATCAACTGTAAAAGGAGAACAGGAAAAACCACATATACATGAAGATTAAACAACAGCTTATTAAAAAAGGACTGAATAAAAGAATAAATAAAAGATGAGATTTAAAAATATATAAAAGCTAATGACAATGAAAATACAACGTATCAGGTTTATTGGGACACAACGAAAGTGGTAAGAAGAGGAAAATTTATATCACTACAGTCATATATAAAGAAGCAAAAAAAATCAAAAGCAAACATCTTAGCATCCCATCTTAAAGAACTAGAAAAAGAAGAGCAGACAAAACCCAAAGTCAGCAGAAGGAAAGAAATAATAAAAATTAAAGCAGAGCTAAACCAATTAGAAAAAAGAAGGACAATAGAAAAAATTAATATTACGAAGAGCTGGTTCTTTGAGAAAGTCAACAAAATTGACAAACCCCTGGTGAGACTAATCAAAGGACGAAAGGAAAGAACAGAAATATCCAAAATTAGAAATGAAAGGGGGGGAATTACCACTGATACCACAGAAATACAAATGATTATAAGAAAATTTTATGAAGAACTTTATGCCACGAAATTTAACAAACTAGAAGAAAAGAACAAGTTTCTAGAAACTTGTAGCCTACCAAGACTGAACCAAGAAGAACTGGATAATCTAAATAGACCCATCAATAGCAACGAGATTGAAATAACTATCCATAATCTCCCTAAAGGCAAAAGCCCTGGACCAGATGGTTCCACCAACGATTTCTAGCAAGCATTCAAGGAAGAATTAACGCCTATCCTCCTCAGACTCTTCCAAGAAATTGAAGAGGAAACAATACTTTATAACTCATTCTATGAGGCCAACATTACCCTAATACCAAAGCCTGGCAAAGAGAACACCACAAAAAGAAAACTATAGACCAATATCTGTGATGAACACAGATACAAAATTCCTAAACAAAATATTAGCAAATATAATACAACAATGCATCAAAAAGATCATAAACATGAGCAAGTGGGATTCATTCTGGGAGCACAAGTATGGTTCAACATACAAAAATCAATCAATGTGATGCACCACATAAAATAAATGAAGTATAAAGACCATGTAGTCATTTCAATTGATGCAGAAAAAGCCTTCCACAAGATACAACATCCATTTATGAACAAAACCCTAAATAAAATAGTATAGAAGGAAAATATCTCAACATATTAAAGGTCATATATGACAAACTCTTGGCTAACATCATACTGAATGGGGAAATGTTGAAGCCTATTCCCCTAAAATCAGGAAGAAGACAAGGATGCCTCCTGTCACCACTGCTATTTAATATAGTATTGGAAGTTCTAGCCACAGCAATCAGGCAAGAGAAAGGAATAAAATATATCCATATTGGGAAAGAAGAGGTCAAATTGTCACGATTTGCGGATGACATGATGCTTTATATAAAAAATTCCAAAGATTCTACCAAGAAACTATTAGAAACAATAAACGAGTATAGTAAAGTCGCATGATACAAAATCAATGTAAAAAATTCATCAGCATTCCTATATACAAACAACGAATTCTCAGAAAAAGTAATAAGGGTGTCAATTCCCTTTGCTATCACAACAAAAAAGTGATATACCTGGGAATTAACTTAACAAGGCAAGTGATAGACTTATACAAGGAAAACTATAAGACACTTTTGAAAGACATTGAAGCAGACTTTGAAAGGTGGAAAAATATCCCCTGTTCATGGATAGGAAGACTTAACATTGTTAAAATGGCCATCCTGCCTAAAGCAATATACAGATTTAATGCAATACCCATTAAAATCTCACAATTGTAGTTCCATGAAATACATAAAAAAATTTACTAGATTTATAGGGAAACATAAAAGACCTTGAATTGCCAAAGCAATACTACATTAAAAGAACAAGGCTGGTGGCATTACATTCCCTGACTTCAATTTATATTACAAAGCATCAATAGTCAAAACAGCTTGGTACTGGCAGAAACATAAATATATACCAATGGAATAGAATTGAAAACCCAGAAATAAAGCCACAAATTTATGGACAAATAATCTTCGATAAAGGAGCAAAAAACAATGGGGAAAAGATAGCCTCTTTAGTAGGTGGTGCTGAGAAAACTGGAAAAATGTATGCAAAAGAATGAACCTGAGCTGTGAACTCTTTCCATATACAAAAATTAACTTAAAATGGGTTATAGACCTTCATATCAGACCTGCAACAATAAACTATAAGGAAGAAAATATTCGTACTAAACTTATAGACCTAGGGCTCAAGGAAGACTTCATGAAACTTACCTCAAATTCAGGGGAAGTAAAAGCAAAAATACATGAATGGGACTATATCAAACTAAAAAGCTTCTGCACAACAAAAGAAACCATCAACAATGCAAAGAGAAAGCCAACTGAATGGGAGAAAATATTTGCAAATAATGCATCAGATAAGGGTCTAATATAAATATTAAAATAACTAATAAGACTTAACAACAAAATTCAAACAACCCAATTGAAAAGTGGGCAGAAGAACTAAACAGACACTTCTCCCACGAAGAAATACAAATGCCCAGCAGACATATGAAAAAATTTTCATCCTCATGAGCTATCAGGAAAATGCAAATGAAAACCACAATGAGATACCACCTCACACCTGTTAGAATGGCTATTATCAACAAGACAAGGAATAACACGTGCTGGAGAGGATGTGGAGAAAAAGAAACTTTGGTACACTGCTGGTGGGAATGCAAATTGGTACAACCACTGTGGAAGGCAGTGTGGAGGTTCCTCAGAAAATTGGAAATGGAGCTACCATTTGACTCAGCAATCCCACTTCTGGGGATCTACCCAGAAGACTTGAAAACCTTTGTCCGCAGACTTATGTGCCCCTATGTTCATCGCAGCGCTGTTCACAGTGACCAAAACATGGAAACAACCAAAGTGCCCTGTGACAGATGACTGGATAAAGAAGCTGTGGTACATATACACAATGGAATATTACTCAGCTATAAGAAAAGATGAAATATTTCCATTTGCAACAAAATGGATGACCTGGAGATCATCATGCTTAGTGAAAGAAGCCAGACAGAAAAAACAACGAACTGTATGACTTCACTCATATGTGGAATATAAAACTGAAAGTAAAGGAAAAAGAAATGAAGAAACAAATAACTCACGGACACAATCAATAGTTTAATGTTTATTTGGGGACCAGTAGAATAGGGAGGGGAGAAAGGGGAGGGGGTGGGAGAGGAGGGAGGGGAAGCTAAAAATAAAGTGATAGAAAGAGAAGTTACATTAGGTGTGGAACTTATTATACAACAAGTTGACAATACACTGTGGAATTGTATGCCTGAAACCTATGTAATCCTTTCTAACTGATGTCACCCCAATAAGTCTAACAATAACAATGAATTTAAAAAAATAATAAAGGAAAAGCTCAAAGTGATCAGAAAATATCCTTTTTTGAAAATCAGAAGATTTGGCCCTCAGATGGGGGAATGATTTCAATGTTCTAGGAAGGTTCTGAATAAGGAGAGGAATTAGATGTAAAAAAGTTCTCTAGGTCATCTGTACTGGGTTTTATTGAAACAACTGAAATTTTAATTTCAATTCAGAGGATATGAGTAAGAGCAGTGCACTTTTATCACATGAACAGCTTTTTTGTTTTGTTTTGTTTTTATTTTTAAATTTATTGGGGCAACATTGGGTAATAGAATTATACAGGTTTCAAGTGTACAATTCCATAGAAAGTATCATGTGTTAACCACCCAAGTTCAAATCTGTTTCTGTCACCATAGATTTTATCCAATTTACCAGCTACTAACCCCTGCCTCCTTTTCCTCTGGTAATCACTAAACTGTTGTCTGTGTCTATGAATTTTTGTTTGTTTGTTTGCCTTGTTGTTTGTTTGCCTTGTTTATTTGTTTTAAAGTGCTTATGACTATAACACCAAGCTTCCCTCCATAGCAGCCTTTAAATTCACTATGGAAACTATGCAGTTGTTTACTTCCTATCCAGGAAGAAA
>PVJL010018943.1:0-14896 GCA_004026885.1 Lyroderma lyra | reverse complement strand
GGGGAGAGGCCCAGTAGCCACCATAGAAGTCCCTGGACCAGGCGTGGGGAGCAGAAGTAGGACTACTTGCAGACTACTTCTCATTGAATAGCTCCTGCCCTGGCCACATTAAAATCACCCCCAAACAACCTGCTCTGTGTCCTGAGCAATGTAACCGTGAGTTCCGATCAGCTTCCTGCACACTGGGCAGATGAGGCGGATACGGCCGGTATTGGGAAGACATCCCTGGGCAGAGAGTGCAGGTACGAGGGCTGCTTGCAACTTGACTTTGCAGCTCACTAGCAAGGGGGTCTTGCCCAAGTTCTCTCTAGTCGTGCAAGTGCGCAGACCTGGCTGGCAGCCCCCTGTCCAGGGCGCTGCCACACGCTTGTCCTCTAGAAGAGCTGGGGCCATCGCCGGAGCTGTCAGAACTTGTGTCTCTGTGGCATTTCCTTCTCAGTACTCGACTCCTTCTTTTTCTGATTTTCAGCCTTAAAACAAAGATGCCTTGAGAATGTCTGCAGGTCTGTGTGAGCCGTGAGACCTGACAGTTAACTGGGCGACATCTCTTCGCCGTGGCCCTCGCGGGCTGCTTTGCCAGAAAACACCTCGGCTGCAGCTCGAGCACCAATGAGCTGAACGCGCTTCTTCGTTGAGAGCAGCATTTCCTTCTGTCCCGTGAATCCGTGGACGTCGTTGCAGGTGGAGGGCCACGCGATGGAGGCCTCACAATGAGTGCAGAAATGCTAACGCCCCAGCCGGCTCCGACGCCACGGAAACCTAGTATCTACACTCAAGAAACTTCCATGATGCTTGCGGCAATGCTGAGACCAGAAAAATGGCGGGGAGGGGGACACACTCGCATGAACAAACCAGTCTGGGCTCTGGGACTGACACAGCACCTGGGACGTGAGGGAGAGAACGAACCCCCACTCTGGAGACATTCACATACGATTTCTCTATATAGCTCACTCAAACTCGGTCCGTGAAGCTGATCAGACTGCGGTGCTGTGACATCCAGAGAGTCTTCCAAGCCCCAGAGGTGGAGGTGACAAGGCTCGTGTCTGGAACCCCTTTGTTCATCGGGTGTGGGGTTAACCTGACTAGACCCTCTCTGATGGGTGAAGCTGATATTCGTTCAAGGCCTTTGGCAGGAAAGGGCCCTAAAGGTCCCCAAAGGGTGATTTGTCACCAAAGATTGCAGAGATTGGACTGATGACTTGGTCTCGACACCCTCCCGGCTATCCACTCATGTAGAAGGCTCGTGGGGACTCGGCCACCCCATACCTTGGGGCTAATGACTGAGCATGGCTATAACTTGTGAAAGTCCTAACGTGGAGGATCTTGGAGGCCCAGGTGGGGGTCTGACCTCACAGCAGGGATAAAGGCTCAGAGGACCCTGCGACACTGGTTTTTTAGGGTTGTACCCCTGTCACGACAGCAGCCATGGCAGTCGGAAAACGGACCCAAGAGCAAATGGACCAGAGCCAGGTCCCATATTCTCTGGGGGCTTTGCCCCCAGCCCCCATCCCGCTGAGTAAGCCCTGACTGTTGGGGGTGCTTAGAGGAATGAGGAGGCCTTAGGGTGCTACCACACTGGGTGCATAGGCGGCCGCCGGTGCTTCACGTGTATCATCACTAAACAGGATTCTCCTGGCAGTGAAGGTGCAGGTGCATCTCTGTCTGTACCGTTCACACCCCAAAGACAGGCTACAGAGGCCCAGAAAGGGAGGGAGTGGGGGGGGAGAGAGTGGGGGTGGGGGGAGGGGAGGGGAGAGGCAGGGAGAGGTGATTTGAACTCCCCAAGGGGCATTTGGCAATGCAGGGGGACGTTTTTATTTGTCACACCTTGAGGACAAGGTCTGCTCCTGGTATCTAGTGGGTAAAGGCCCAGGATGCCACCAAACATCTTACACTGCACAGGACACTCCCACAGCCCAAAATCATTTGGCCCAAAGTGTCAATAGTGGGAAAGCTGAGGTGCCTGCTGTAGGCTATGGAGGGAAAACGAACCTTCTCGAATCCTGTGGAAAGGCCAGCACACACCCAGGGCAGGGTACTGTCACATGCGGAGCAGCCCGCATGCTCTGGGGTCGCTGGGAGGATCCATTTTGCTCCTTGGAGCCACAGATCCCCGCTGACGTGATAGTTGTAGAAAAGGTACGTCTTCTGGGCGCGCCAGAAGGGGTGCGTGCGCACCTCAACGCACGCGAGACCCCGAGGCAGGGGACCCACGATCTAGAAACGGCAGCCGCCGGGCACAAGGACGACCAATGTCCGGGACGAGCCCGTCAGTGGGCGCTGGCGAGGCTCGGCTCTCCCCGGGGTCAGTCACTTCCCAGGACGCAGGGGGGCAGGGGTGACGCACAGGGTTTGCGGGCAGGCCAGCCTGTCAGCCAGGACGGTCCCCTCACATGTGAGCTGGGACGGACGCCTCCACCTGGGCGACCCCACTGGTGCTGCCTGAGACGGAGCTGATGTCCCCCGCAGGGACCGCACGGACGGAATTCTGTAGAAATCTGTGTGTCCCGTAGCGCTCAGTCAGCGTCGGTTCTCTGTGTTAAAGTCTGGACAGGACCCCGTGCTGCAGGGAGCCCCGAAGCGGGCAGGGGCAGCCAGGATGCAATGAATCCACGACCATCACCCACGCCGCTTGGCTTGCTTCACAGTCACAGTCCTCGTGGGGTTATTCCCGCTCACGCACGCGGGAGTCGGGACTGGTCAGGGACAGGCCCAGTGTCCCCCAGGTGAGGATGAAGCAGGACGGGCCCGGCGCCCAGGAGGTCTGCGTGCAGTGCCGCCTCTCGGCCCGCCCCCGGCTCGGGCAGAAACCCCCACTGGGCAGAGGCGCCCGATTCCCTGCCCCGGGGCCAGGACCGCGTGAGGAGACTCACCCCGGAGACCCCTCGCTGAAGCATTAGCAGGACGGACAAAGGCAGCCCTCTTCCCTGCAGAAGGGCCCCTGCAGTGCCCTCTGCTCGTCTTTCATCCCCCGGGGCCCCCCGACGACCCTGAGACATAATCCCGGGGCCTCCCAGCCTCTGAGTGGGCCCCGGTGTGAACAGGGGTCCTTTGTTCTCTGATTAGAGCCTGGTCTGCTCTGAGGCTCAAGATGGGGCCTCCGATCGGCCACCGCGGCGGCCAGGGCACCGTGACGCCTCCCCCCTCCCCCCTGAGGGGCAGCCCACCGCATGCTTCACGGAGGGCGTCCTCGTAACGGGAGGGGGCGGGGGCCACGTGACCAAGGGGCTTTGCTTGGAGTATAAAGGGCCCAGGTTCCTAGCTTGTGCAAAGACGAGCACTGTGCATCCAACCGCTCTCCAGTGGGACCTGCACGGTAGGCACCCCCTGTTCCTGAAGGGTTGGGAGCCACAGGGGGAGTGAAAGATGGGGGGGGGTAAGGATGGAGGAAGGAAGGGAGAGAGGGAGGGAGAGGGAAGGATGAAGGGATGGAGGGTAAACAGATAAAAGAGGTGATGGAGCGGGGAGGAGGTGGGGACAGTGCGTGCTCTCAGGGGTCGTCTGGGACCCAATGCTGCTGCAGGAGGGACCCGGGAACCCCGAGGCACTCAGCCCTTGTACAAGCAGCTGCAATGGCAGAGGGACACACCTGGTGAACTTATCTGGGGAAAAAACCCACGACACCACGTCAGCGAGGGTCCTACAGACCCGTGGGGGCCAGTGGCCCTCCCCAGGGCACCTTGTGTGCAAACACACTAATGACCATGAACTCCAGGCCGACATTACTGAGTGCTCAGGACGTGCCAAGCACAGAGACCCAACGTGCAAGGATCGTTCTTTTCATCCTCATGGCGCCCTGATGAGGAACCACGTGTGGGCACATTACTGCCCACAAAACGGGCTCCAGGCAGCGTCAGTGCCGGCTCAGGGTGCTCAAGCCGGAAGGCAGCGCCTGAGCCCCCCACCCCAGCCTGGGTCCCCCCACTAGAACAACCCGGCTCACAGACAACCCTGCACAGAGTTGGGCACCAGGAAATAGCCTGGTGAACCAGAACGCCAAAGCAGTCCTGGGCAGGCCAGGGCGAGGCCAGGGGGGCCCTCAGCCCCCCAAGACAGCACGGCCCTCTGGCTGCCCCGGGCTTTCCCTGGGGCTGGCCGCTCCGAGGAGCCCTCCGAGCAGGTATTACCAGAACCAGGGGAGGGTTCCGGCCAATGAGGCCCCGGCCGCTGCTCTGGGATGTCGTGGTCAGCGTGGCAGGCCAGGGTCACACACGTGGGGTGAAGACCCCCATCCGGTGCATCCCGGGGCCTCCGCCGCGGTGCCTCTTGGCGAAGACGGCCGTGGCCGGTCCCTGGGCCCCTCTCAGCCCCGGGCCCCCACCTGGAAAGCGAGTACTTGCCGGTGCTTGGAGACACTCAGTGTAGCCCCGGACACCAAGGATGACCCACAAGCAAAGGGAGTGCTTAAAGGACCTGGGTTCCCAACGACGAACTTCGTTTCCGGCCGCGGCAGAACACAGTCACGTAAAACGGGCCCCTGGCACCGCTGCCAAGCGGGCGGCCCAGCAGCCCTCGGCACGCTCAGGGGCTGCGCAGCCATCCCCACCCCCAGCTCCACAGCCCGTGGGTCGCCCCCGCTGAAATCTGTCCCCCCTAAACACGAACTCTCCATCCCCCCCATGACCCACGGAAATTTGTAGGCACAGGCCTATTAGTGTGGGAAACGTTCATTTCTCTGTAAATTGCATTAATGTAACGACACAGAAGATGCATTAGACCCGAGTCGCATTACGTCTGCACGAGGTCACTTGGGCTCCTTTGCGTTCTAGCAAATTCGTGCTTGAACATCCACGACACGCGTGTACGTGGGAGGTGAGCGCTGGCTGCACCTCAGTCCCTGTCGTCCCCTTCGTGATCATACGGTGTCATCGTTCACACTCTGCTCCTACAATCACGTCCCAGAGCAGGGGGGCACCATCAGCCATGCACCGCACATGCCTTGGGGCGCCGTATTTCCCAGGTCGCGAAGCTTCTACACGGCTCTGCTCCTCCCCGTTAAACACCCGGTTGTCCTGCTTGCATGCGCAGTGACGGCCGAAGTTCAGTACTGGCTCCTCAGAGCACGTGTGGAAGGTCGTGGAAGGTCGTGGAAGGTCGGGCCTTGCCCCCACGGAGCCCCTGAGGCCACTCTCACACCCCCTGGACAGAATCCAAGTGTTTAACTGTTCAAAGGCCGGGGGTGGGAGGGGAGGTCCAGCTGCTACAGGGGACGCAGGCCTTGCTAGCAGGCGGTGCCGCGGCGCCATTGAACTTGTTCACGGCCAGCGGGGTCGGGGAGGGGGCGCCGAGTCGGCCGCTGCACAGGTGCTCGGCGCGCTGGTGTGGCACAACGCGGGTTACGTGACGTCCCACTCGCCTTGTTACCTGGCCACCTTCCTCATTCACCTGTGAGGCGTGTGTGCCCCCGCCCCTGCATTCCTGGACCCCTGCCACCTGGCTGACACACAGCACGTGACCATGGAACTCACGAGTCACTCGAGGACACGTGGTTAAGTTCCCACTGCACAGATGGATAAACTGAGCCTCCCAGTGGGACCGTGGGCGCGGGGATGTCCCACGGCTAGGTGGTGGCAAAGCTGGGACAGAAGCCCTTTCAGCCCTTGGTCCCTTTACCTCGCTGCCTCGTGGGGTGAAGGCCTCCTGGGGGTTCTTGTCTCTGACAGCACGCCCGCCGTGTCCTGCGGACCTGTGTCCCCGGAGCTGTCCCTGCGGACGCCTCAGCCCGTCCCACGCCGTTCTGCCATGATTGCGCTCCTGCTGGCCGGGGTGCTGATGGCCCCGCCCCTGGGTGAGTCCTGGCATTTCACCCCCTCCTTCCCAGAGTGTCATTACTGACCGCGGACACCGGGACGTGCTGTCCAAGTTCAGCTGATTTGCGAGCGCGGGGGAGCGAACGTTCAGGGCGCGCCCTCGGTCTAACTCCACGGGTATTTGTGAGCACGCTGCCGGGGATGGGGCCGGGGGAGGGGGACGGGGTGCGGGAGCAGGGACAGCACAAGGCGAGGTGGCCCCTGGGCAGCCCCGCCCGCCCTGGTGTGCCTCCGGCCCCTCCGCTCCAGGCCGCTACGCCCGGTCTCGCTGATGTCCTGGGGCTGTGCTGGCCTTTGCGACGCGCAGCGGGTCCCTTGTCCCTTCGGCAGGCGTGTTGAGGGCAAAGGGTGCACATGTCCACCCCGACGTTCTCAAGCCGGGTCCCATGCCACCAAAACCTGCTCATCAAAGCTTGTGTGCCGGGGATAACAAATCGAGCTCACACAGAGTTGTGGGTTTGAGTCTGCAACGTCTGGTCCCCTCCTAGTTCCTGTCGCCTTTGCACTTTGGGGCAGCTCTCAAACACCCCAACCCCCTTTCCCTCCTACAACGGACCGGGCCGCGGAGGACTGGACGTCACTCATTTATCTAGATGTCCTCCTCCTCCTCCTCCTCGCGTCCCAGAGCCAGGTGGCTCCGAACCGACACACACTGGTGAGTGAGCCAAAGTGAAGCCACAGCAGCGGTAGCCGACCGTGACCACGACCCGTCAGTGCGCAGTACGGAGGTTAGCGTGTTGCCAGGAAGCTTGTAAACTGAAATTACAGCATAACCACTTCACGTGAGACTCAGTCTCCCCTCAGGTCCAGACCCTGCCAAGCCCCATCCTGGACCTTCTGCCCGAGGCAGAGTGGACCGACCACCCCCAGCAGTTGCTGGGTGGCCATTGACCAATGACGTCTTCCATATGTGATGTTTTCCCCTTATTACAATGCTTTGTCATGACTGGGGTCCCTTCGGGTGACCGGGGCTGCTGTGGTACCAAGACCTCAGCTCAACTTGATCAAATTCCACTACGTTGACTGGCCCCATGTTGGGTGACAGTTTTCCAGTGCTCCTCGTGACTGCCCCCGGGGAATCTACGCCAGGTTTTAGGCCATGGAGAGGATCTCTGTGCACCCCACAGGTCTCCCTGTGGGGTGTTCCTCATCCCTGCGGCAGGCCTGGGGGCAGCCCCCGTGTGTGTCCCTCAGCACAGCGGGGCAGATGCTGCCCTCCCGGGGGTCTCCCTGACAGCGGTGTCATCGTGGCCCCCAAAGGCGGAGTTAGCCGGTGGGACGGCGGTCAGGTCTCGGTGGGAAGGAGAAGCCCTTGGACCTTCCGCCTGCACCAGGGCGCCCCTTGTGCGCGAGCTCTGCACTGGAGTTCATTGCATCGGCCCCACGTCACACAGAGACATTGGTTTCCCCTTCCCCTTGTCCTCCGCGTGTCTATCACCCTCCAGAGCCTCTGGGAAGGGGGCTGGGCAGAGGCAGGTTGTGTGCAATGCTTAATAGTGTGCGGTCCCACTCGTAAGCACTAATAGACCTTATCCTTCTACTGTCTAGAGACGACAGCTTCTAAACGGGCTGCATGTTGGCTAGACCCGGAGCCTGTGATTCCAGGGGGCGTCAGTCACTGGCTGACAGGTTGGCCATTCGGTGCGGAGCTCAGCCGTGGTGATGCTCACTCCTTTCTTTAACAGATATCAGTTGAACTTGTGCTTCAGTTTGTCATAGTGCTTGCCCACAACGAGTGCCTCGTAGAGTTGCAGAAACGGTTACAAAGACAGAGCATTGCAGCACGGGGTCGTAAGTACGATGAGGCCCAGCACAGACGAAAGCAGGATGGCAAGGAGTAGCTCAGTGTCTAGATGATGACATGCTTTTCAGCCTCCCAGGAGCATGAGGTTAAAGGTCAGAGCCAGGCAGGAGGCAGAGCAAACCGAGCCGAGGCGCCTGGTCGGAAGATGCTAGAGTTTCATCGGTGTCTCAGTTTCATTGTCTATTAAACAGCAATGGCAGCGCGTGGCCTCCGGCACTGGGCTGAGACAAGGTGACGCACGCACAATGAAGCCTGGAACCTTCCACTCATAAGGACACTCTTAGTGGATCAGAGTCCATTTTATTCTGGTGGATCTTGTCCTTGCCTTTCCTCTGACCGTCCACCTCTCCCCCAGCCCCACCCCCGTGAGAGTGAAGTATTTCAGCCCTCGGGGGTAAGCAATGAAACTCCAGGGAAACTCTTTCAGTTGCTTATGAAAATGTGTGGGCAGTGACTCCCTGAAAGTCAGAGTGTGGGGAGAAAATGCCCCCCATTAGCACATATCGCTAAGAGGGTCCTCCCCCACCCTCCAGAAGAGGAACTTAATTTTCAGCTGCACAATGACCAGCGAGGTCATTGTCAGGGAACAGGCAAGGCTTTACAATTGCTGCTTAAGTGTTCTCAGCTGCCGGCCGCTTTGCCATTGCATAGCTTCTGAGGCAGTTGTGCCAAATGTAAAACGTGCCCAAGCAATGACACGGGCTCTGTGACGAGGTCTCCGGTGGCCCTGACATCCCGCGTCCCCCTCCTGGTGGAAAGTCTGTGTTCTTTTCTTCAGGAGCTCGTGCAGAGAACCACATGGCAGGTTCTAGAAAAACGTCATAGAATGGAATTTACGTGCAACCCCATTGGTATCTTGGCTGCCACCTCCCAGTCTTACCCCAGCAAGTGGGCTGTGACAGTGACTAATCCTGCATTCCTTCTTATAGGGGGCCACCCTCTGGACACCCCACACCGTCCACAGGAACTGCCTGCAGGACTCCCCAAAAATATCAGTACGTATTCTTTGAACTTTGCTTAGGAGACCTAGCTGGAGAACAAGACCCCTTCTGCATATGCCCTAGACATCGGTCCCCAAGCAGTGGTATGCGCACCCCAGGGTACGCGCTGGGCCCCTCAGGGGTACACGAAAAATAACCAGTAATGGTGATTAGAAAAAAATGCAAAACGTTAGTCACGGAACAATAAATGTTAAGTTTATCGCCGTTGGTGGAGACAATTCAAAGTTAGACCCCATGATGGGTGGGGGCGTGGCCATGAACCCTCCCCCCAAACCGCTCTGCTGCCAATCATTATGCAGCTTCAGAACAATCCATTTGCGATGTTTCTAGAACTTCCTCAAACCTATAAACACACCTGTAGCCAGACTGTTTGATCAGTATAGTTACTGACTAAAAGTAAGTGCGTTTTGTCTTTAAATCGTGATTTTTTCCCGTAGCTTTTAAATTTAACATTTAAACACTTGATCATCATGCTCACTATTTAGCTGTGTTACGGATGTTGTAAAACTAAATCTGTGGTTTGCACCTTGAGTGTAGTAATTTTTCTTTCCTAACTTACGACCTCATTTCCACTATTTTACATTAAGATGGGCACTGAACAAAAGGGTCAGGATTTAAAACCAGCTGGTTTTAAACACAAGGGGTACAATTTATAGAAATGGGTTTAAAAGGGGTACACAAGTGGGAAAAGGATGGGAACCACTGCCCTGGAGCCACTTACTGCTGTGACATTTGTAGGTAAAGGGGTACGAGTGAGATTCAAAATCCCTCTCTCTTGAGTCTCCCCGGTGTCTGACCCTCCACGGGTCTCTGCTTTGAGACAAGGCACTAAAACTCCTCATGCAAAGGTACAGGTCAGCTGGAAAGGGGAACCCCGAGAAGGGACCGAGTGGGCCATCACATGGTAACTGCATTTTAGCTTCAGGTGAGGCCCGCGCTTCCTAAGGCAGAACAAACGGGACGGATGATTCCTTGCGGCGCTCCAGCTATTAGAAATAAGGACGGGTGATGCTCCCTGGGGGAGGGAGCGTTTTCCTAGTGATGGATCATGGAGACTTCTCGAGGGGATTCTTACACGGGTTTTGGTGAAGAACTTAATGTCGACCTCTCAGGGAGGTGAGCTGAGCCAACCAAATCCTTTGTGCGTGAGCCCATGTAAGCAAAGTGACCAGTGCCACCCAGGCCCAAAGGACAAGCAGCCTCTCCAAGTGGTCTAATCTACATAGGAAGGTCGATGCCCACCAGGGGCTCTTAAATAGACATTTAGACTCACAGGCCATGCTTGGCACGTCCAAGGGGCAAGGCCAGGAAAGAGTGTGCCAAAGCAACCGTGCAGGAGCCCTAGGTGACAGCTCAGGTGCAAGAGTGGGGCTCACGCAGAGCAGCCACAGGACCCGCCCTGGCCCCCAAGCTGCATTCCCCGTCGGGGTCAGCCTCTCCAGTAAACGTCACCGCTGTGATTTCTAGGTTGCCCAGAAGGGACA
Organism: Lyroderma lyra; assembly: GCA_004026885.1. Classification (NCBI taxonomy): domain Eukaryota; kingdom Metazoa; phylum Chordata; class Mammalia; order Chiroptera; family Megadermatidae; genus Lyroderma; species Lyroderma lyra. Next base: position 4,797 of record PVJL010018943.1, on the reverse strand, counting down.
TGTCCAGTTGCAGAAGTCACCACACTGAGGGAGACCCACAATGATAACTTCCCACCTGGCATTTCTAGTTCGCCCCTAGTTCCTGCCAGTCCGGGTACGACTTACCATCCAGGGGTCCTTTTCACCACTGAGCAACGTGGCCTGGTACCACAGGTCCTAGTTCATCTTACCACGTCTCCATGGTAACCTGTGTCACTAGGAAGTTAGCCCAGGTCAAGTCTCTCCTTAGAGAGAGTGAAAGGGTTTCACTTTCCACCCATCGGGGGGCGGGGAGGGGGAGGGGAGAAACCGCCGCCTCATCTGTTTTCTCCTCCTTCCCCAGACACCACGTTCTTCAATGGGATGTTTAAAAATGTGGACAGCGCGACGGAAATTTTTGGTAAGTTGAATCTGAAATGGCTTTTCCCCACCGGGTGCCCGGGCAGGGAGCGGGTGTGGGCAAGCTAAGGAAAGGACCCGGCCGTGGTCTCCGCCCCGAGCTCCCACGGCCCCACCCACCCCGGCAAGCTCCAAACCACGTGATGCCGGCCCAGGCCTGGCGCCCTTGATGGCAGGGTGCCCCCTGAGCTGCCGGGGGAGCGCACGGGCAGGAACGGCTCCCCCCGCCACCGGGGACGGGGCTGGGCCGGAGGGAGTGAGGGGACTTGCTCAGAGCCACACGACTGGAAGGCAGACGTTCTCCTCTGAGGCCAGAGCTTCGTCCCCTACTCCCAACAATAACTGCAAGTTTCCTCCTCGACTAGTCAGTGAGTGCAAAGCTTAAGAAGGTCAGGTCCCCCACTTATCAGTTATGTATCTGTTATGCAGGACACCACGATAGATCTTATCAGTGAGTACTAGAAGGGACCAAAAGTAAGTTTATAATATGACTGACATGAGTGGGCAGGCCCTGAGCTGCTACTGGATCAGCAGAATACTGCGCTTAAATGCATAGGTGTGCGACGGATTAAGGTGCATGGCGCAGTGCAGGGGCCTGTACGTCTTTGAGTAAAAATGCACACACACACACACACACACACACACACACACACACCTTAGAGAGTCTTTTTCCACCAGCATAGAATCGTTTCTTCATGTTTCTGATTACACGGAGCAGAAACACAACATGGGAAGGAACTTCGAGTGAGGTAGGAAGAAACTAGAACAGTCAGCGGTGCAAGTGGTCCTCACAGGCAACTTGAGGTCCCCCGGCCCCTGCCAGCTCCCTCTTGTGACCCAGGGCATGTAAATCAGTGCTGTGGGACCACCCCGCCTGGCACTCAATGGTCCTGGTCAGAAAGGCTAATGATGGAAGTGTGGGCATGAGGTTTAGAGCCAAACACCTGGCCACCGTTTTCTTGCCCATTTCGTTGGCAAGAACACTTTTGTTCACGGCAAATCAGCATCGCTGGGGGCACCCCAGACTCGCTCTGACCTTCAGTTTCTTTACCTGTGAAATGGAGGTGACAGAACAGCATCAGCCTTGCAGGATCGACATGACACTTACGGAGTAAGATGCGAAGTGACTGCTTCCTATCAGTCGTCACTAGGGCGCTATTTAAAGCACCTAGCACAGTCTCCAGCACACAGTAGGGGCTCCCAAATTATCAGGGCCTGTACCTCTTCTCTTGCTGCACTGACAGTGTTCTCCAGTGCCTGTCCTGTATCACTCAGAGCCCATTCAGCAAACGAACAGTGACTTAAATTAGAGACACTTAATGACCTCACACGGGCTATCCGAAGGTACCGGGGACTGGCCTGGAGCACATCCCAGGGGTCCGAGACCCAGCAGGCTCATCCTTTTGCCCCCTGCTCCCCTGGGCATACACAGAGGTCGTCCATCTTTCGGCTCGGGGCCTCATGGCTGCAAGGTGGCTGCTGCAGTTCCAGCCAGAATATTCTCACCCACATTCAAGGGAGGAGAACCGCACAGATCAAAAAGACCTTCTTACACACCTTTGTTCTTTATTTAAAAATAAATATATCCCCCAAACCTCTCACAGGCTTCCCCTTAAGTTGCTGCAGCTAGATTTGGGTCCCCTGCCCAGCCCCAGGCCATTATGAAAGCTGCGATTCCACGAGCAGCTGGGGATGATCAGGTGACACCATCATCTGGGGAGAAGGATCACCTTTCTTGAGGGCTTTTAATTTGTTGATGAGAAAGAAGGGGTACTGGCTGCTAGATGGGCAAGCCACAGGGACCCCCACTTGCAAAGGTACTTCCCACTAGCAGTCTAACACGGTCCTGAGTGCACAGTGGGTGCTTAGGGTGATGAGACGCCCCCAGCTGGAGCTGCAGGAAGCGCGGGGAACGGCTCTCTCCCGGACGCCGGCCCCGAGCGCCCCCTGCTGCCCATCCCGCAGACTGCCTGGGCCCCCACTTCACCTGGCTGCAGGCCGTCTACACCAACTTTCCGGCGCTGCTGCAGTTCGTCAGCGCCATGAGGTGCGTGGCCGGCGTCTGCCCCAGGGACCTGGAAGACTACGGCTGCGCCTGCAGGTTTGAGATGGAAGGGCTGCCCGTGGACGAGTTGGACAGGTGAGCGAGACTGGAACGGGGTCCACGGTGGCCTGGCTGGCATGTGGGTGCAACGGGACTGCAGCGCTGCCTGGAGGTGTCCCGGGCCCCTGACGTACCCGTCACATGACTGCCCCCCTTGTCTTTGGGTCGCAGTAGTCTGTGATCTGCCCACGTCCTAGAAGTTATCACAACCCCATGTCATGTCTGACATGCAAATCTTCATTGTGGTTTCCCAAAGCATGGGTCCCCCCGTGTCAAAACCACCCGAACGCTTGCTAAAATGCAGGTTCTAGGGACCCATCCAAGACCTAGTGACTCAGAGTGCCTTTAGGTAGAACCTGGAAGTCTGCGCCTTAAACAGCTCTCCAAGGGACCTTTAAGTATAATACAAATTTGAGGATTATTTTTAATTCGAGATAGTGCTAGAGACAGCAGAGGCAAAGCAAACAGGCACCACACACCAATGACATGTGAAGGCCGTGCTCAGTATGAGACAGAGCCCCATCCTGCTTCCGGGGTGACTGTCTGCTGGGGAGCACGGAGAGAAATCTAATGGCCAAGAAAGACGCACCCCCCCCCCACGCAGCAGGGAAGTGAATAAAAACCAGAGACCAACCATTGCCCACCGGATTGGCAATCCAATTTAAAATCTTAGAAGCCTCAAGGGTTAGCAAGGCTCTTCCAGACCGAAACGGGGAGCAGGCGGCTCAACTAGAAAATGAAGTGGCGTCTGTTGGGTTTTAAGGGATGTCACCTACAACCCAGTCACTGCAGGTCTTTGTTTCCATTTTACTTCTGTTTCTTCATCTTAGGCTGACCAGACGTCCCCTTTTAAGTGGGACAGAGAACAACGGTGCTGACCCATTTCAAGTGGAGCATCTGGTCAGCCTCGTCTCTCTGGGCTACAGTCAAGGTGTCGTAGGCTGACCGTACGCACTGTTTGAAAGGGGTCAGTGCCGTTGTTTTCTGTCCCGTCTGGTCAGCCTACTTCATCGATCAAATGGGGGCAATACCTTTGGCTGCCTTGGAGAGTTATTATTTAGGATTAAATGGCCAAATGCACGTGAGAGTGGCTGGGGTTCGGCCTGGCTTATCAAGAGCACTGGGACTAAGCAGTCCTAACAGTGCAGCAGGGCTACGGAGGAGTAGTTAGAGCAGCGCCGCAGTAGTAACAGTCATTGTAGAGCTGTGGCGGTGGTGCTAGGAGGAGCAATGCTGTTACTCCTGTCGCTATTAATACTGCTACAGGTACTACGACTGTTGGTATAGTCATGGTAACGGTCATGGTATCTGTAGCAGTATTAATAGCGACAGGAGTACTAATAGTGGTCTAGCACAATACCGGCAATCCTAGTAGCAGTAGCAGGAATCCCAGGAAAGCTATAGTAGGACTAGGACCAGCACTAGGATCAGCACTAGGATCAGCACTAGGACCAGCACTAGGACCAGCACTAGGAACCACAGCACCAGCAGCAGAAGTACGAAAGCAGGAAATCGAACTCAGACCTCAACTTTGCTCCAGAAACCCCGGCCCCGGTCCACGGGTGCCTCCATCTAGTGTGACGGAGAAGGCAGGGAAGGGCTTCCTTTGGTGTCCCCTGGCACCCCTCTGCTGGGACAGCCTCCATGAACGCCTGGCCTCGTAGGCTCTGGGGCGGCCTCTGAACTCCCCACAGGTCTGAGCTCCACTTTGTGGCACCCGCCTGGAGCGGGGGGTGTACACAGCCTGTGTCCCGCCCCACCCAGCACCCCCTCAGGGAGGTGTGCACAGAGTGCTTCTGGGTGCCCCCAGCGTGGACCCCAGCGCCTGGCAGATGGAGCTCAATAAATTCACTGATTGGCTAGGGGGTCGACCTCCCTGCTTTTCAGAGATTAAACAGAAATGAACGAATTCAAAGGCGCTCTGGCCCTGACTGATAAGGATTAATGGACGGAAAGAGCAGATCTGTCCCCTTCCACATCGCTAAGGGCGGGTAAGCAGCTCCCCGTTTCTGGGACCAGGAGCAAAGTGACCCCTGGAGCCCGCCCACTGCCATGCGGAGAGGGAGAGGCTGGTGCTGTGTGGGGCTTGGTGCCACGGCCACTGCAGCAGGAAGTCATTACTGTCCCCCGCCCACGAAGCAGGGTCAAAGCGCCGATGGCGAGAAACCGGCAGAATTGTGGGTTGCACCCGACTGAGTGATGTTATACAGCTCCGTTGGCCGGGGTGGGGGTTTCCGAATTCCCGGAGGGCAGGTTGTTGCCACCTTGAACTTGCACAGCAGACTGCAAAAATAACTGCTACCATTCACTGAGTG
>PVJL010018942.1:0-14899 GCA_004026885.1 Lyroderma lyra | reverse complement strand
AGCATGCCCCCAAAATGGATGGGTATATTAAACTCTCCTTTAAGGCTTCAAAGGCTATGCCATCTGTTCTTCACATAAAATTGGGTTGGGAGTGACATTCTTTAATAAAACATACAAAGGTTTTGCCAGAGGAGAGATTTAGCATTGAAGTTTGGTAACAGTAACTTAGTCTGAGAAAACCTTGCAATTGATGCTTAGTTTGGGGCCTTGAGAAACTTAGGACACCATGACACCTACCAGGGTCCAGGTGTAGAACTTGTTCCAATATCAGATGTCTCAAATATCAAATTGAAGTTTGGAAAAATTGCAAATTTTCTTTATAGACTTCATGTCCCTGTAAGGCCCAAAGTTCTAACAGGTAGATGCTGTCTTCCTGTGAGAAGACCAGAGAAGAAGAGCAATGAAGTAAATTATCCACATATTGCAGCAAAGTTGAATCTTATATCATCAATAATTTGTGAGAAATAAGAAAGACTCTCAATAAAACCTTAAGGCATTATTGTTTAGGTGAATTATTTCTCTTCCTAAGTGAAGGCCTAAAGGCATTGACTAGCTTCATTAACTGGAATGTTAAAGATTGTATTCCATAAATAAATTACAGTAAAGAATTTATTTCTAATTTGGATAGATGCTAGTAGTGTATGAGGGTTAAGAACAACAGTGGATAGAGGGATAACAATGTTGTTCATTTTTCAAAGGTCCTGAACAAACCTCCACATTGTCTGTTGGACTTTTTTACAGGTGAAATGAAAGTGTTGCAGGGCATAGTACAGGGATAATGAGGGTTTCAATTTTATAACCATCTTTTATTGGCTTTATATCTTGAAAGTTCTCTTTACTTAAGAGTTATTAATTAATTATGGGAGGTTTTGAGGGATTGATTTGAATATGAATAGGAGGTAAACTGTGGATTATGCCAATATCAGTTGAAGATTTTGCTCATAGAGATGACAGTTGATTCATAGGAATAAATGACCAGATTCGGCTATAGTGCTATCAGAAATGGAACAAATGAAAGATGTTGAAGTAACAATTCATTCACCAGATCGGCCATTCTGACAGTTACTGTCAAATTCAAAGATTACCTCTCCCTTTCAGGAGAAAACAACTCACTAAGATTGAATCATGAAGAAATAGAAAATCTGAACAGACAAATAATGATTAAGGATATTGAATCGGTAATAATAATAACAAACTCATAACAAAGAAAAGCTAAGGACCAGATTGTTTTATTGTAAATTATACCCAATATTTAAAGAAAAATTATTATCAATCCTTTTTAACTCTTCCAAAAAATTGGAAACTCATTTTGCATGATCAGTAAAAGCCAAATACCAAAACCTGACAAGGACACTACAAGAAAAGAAAATTATAGGCCAATGTTCCTGATGAAGTGGTTGCAAAAATCATCAACAAAATACTAGGAAACTAATTCAAGAGCACATTGTAAAAATTGTACACCATAATCAAGTTGGTTTTATCCTTGGGATTCAAAGATTGTTCAACATACATCATTCAATAAATGTAGCACATAGTTTTAACAGAATAAAGGATAAAAACTACATGATCTTCTCAATAGATGCAGGAAAAACATTTGACAAAATTCAATATTCTTTTATTATAAAAACTATCAACAAATATGTGTAGAACAAATGTACTACTACATAATAAAGACAAAATAAAACACACCTACAGCTCATAGGATCCTCAATGGATAAAAAATTTAAATATTTTTCTGTTAAGATCAAGAACAAGACAAAGATGCTCACTCTTGCCACTTATATTCAATATAGTAGTGGAAATCCTAGCCAAAGCAATTAGGTTAGAAAAAATGAATAAAAGATCGAAAAGGAAAAAGTAAAATTATCTCTCTTCTCAGATGACATCATCATAGATAGGAAATCTTAAAGACTCCTTCAAAGAACTGTTAGAACTAATTTAAAAATTCAATAAAGTTCAGGATACTGGATACAAAATTAGTATGCAAAAATTAGTTGAATATACACCCTGATAATGAACTATCTGAAAAGAATTTGAGAAAGCAGTTCTTGGTTTCAGGACATAATTGACATACACAAACAGACCTGTGTACACATGTGCGCATGCAGGCGGTCAGGTACTACTACTTTCGCTGTGTTCCAATAATTTTGACATGTTGTATTTTCATTGTCATTAGTTTCTATATATTTTTAAATGTCTTTTTTATTTGTTCTTTGATCCAATCATTTTTAAAAATACGGTGTTTTTTAATCTCCATGTATATGTAGTTTTTTCTCATTTCTTTTTATAGTTGATCTCCAATTTCAAAACTTTGTGGTCTGAGTATACACTTGGAATGATTTCAAACTTCTTGAATTTGCTGAGGGTACTTTTGTGTCCTCACATGTGGTCTGTCCTTGAGAACATTCCATGTGCACTAGAAAAAAAGGTATAGTTTTTTTTGCTGGATAAAGTGTCCTATAAATGTCAATTATGTCCAGTTGCTGTAATGTGTCATTTAGAGCTGATATTTCCTTATTTATTTTCTATTTGCATGATGTATTAATGGCTGTTAAGGGGGTGTTTAGATCTCCTACAATGATTGTGCTTTTGTCAGTTTCTTTTTTAAAATCTGTTAGTAGTTGCTTTATATATTTTGGTACTTCCTGATTGGAAGCATATATATTAATTAGTGTCAAATCTTCTTGTTGTATTGTGCCTTTTATCACATGTAATGTCCATCTTTGTTTCTTGTTATCTTTTTTAACCTGAAGTTTGTTTCATCAGATATCAGTATGGCAACTCCTGCTTTTCTGTGGTTACCATTTGCTTAGAGTATTGTTTTTCATCCTTTCACTCTGAGTCTGTGTTTGTCGTTATAGCTAAGATGTGTCCTTTGGAGATAGCATATAGGTGGGTTTTGTTTTTTAAACCAGTCTGCTACTCTGTGTCTTTTTACTTGTGAGTTTAGTCCAGTTTAGAGTGGTGATTGATATATGAGGATTTCCTATGACCTTTACTTCCTTTTCTTTATTTTTTTAATTTTCATTTCTTTTTTGTTGTCCCAATTCTATTATATTTATTCTGATATTTTGTTTCAGGTCAGAGAGACTCCTTCAGTATTTCTTGGAGTGCTCATTTTGTGCTGGTGAATTTCCTCAGCTTCTGTGTGTCTGAGAATGTCTTTATTCCTCCTTCATATCCTAAAGAGAATTTTGCTGGACAATTTATTATTGGCCTGAAGTTTGTCTCCTTTAATATTTTCAATATTTGATTCCACTCACTCCTGACTTGTAGAGTTTCTGCTGAGAAGTTTGATCCAAGCCTGATGGGTTTACCTTGAAAGGTTGTAGTTATTTTTTCTAGATACCTTGAGAATTGTCTCTTTGTCTTTGGTTTTTTGACATCTTCAGTACAATGTGTCTTGGAGGAGATCTGCTGTGGTCTAGGTATGTAGGAGGCTTATTTTCTTCTTGATTTTGGGGTTCCAGATCTTTTCAAAGGTTTGGAACGTTCTCATCTACTATTTGTTTGTGTATGCTCTCCATAGATTGCTTTGTTCCTTCTTCCAATCCTCTTATGTTGGTGTTGTTTTGTCTCATGGAGTCAGGTAGTTCTTTCGATTCTCTTGGTTCTGTACTCCCTATCTTCCTTTTTCTGAGATGGTTCCATGTTCCAATCCTTAATATTACTAATTCTTTCCTCCATCTGTTTGGGCTTGTTTTCTATGGCAGTTATTTCATTTCTCACTTGTTGTATTGTATTATTTATCTCTCAAATTTCCATTTAATTCTTCCTTATGGTTTGAATTTCTTTGTTAAACTGTTCTTTTTGTTCATGGATTTTATTTCTGAAATCATTCATCTCAGCTATGGTGTTTTGCCAGTGTGTATTTATTTCTCTGAGAGACCTTAAAATGGTTATTTTATATTCTTTGTCAGTTCATAAATTTCTAGATCTATAAGATATTTTTCTGAAAGTTTTTTCACCTTTCTGAACAGATTTAAATCCTGAGGTACTCATATTGTCTTTTGTGTTCTTTTTTCCTCATGAGGACTTCATTTTCAGCAAAGGTGAGAGATCATTTTATTTCTCTGATTAGTGTTTTTATGGTGTCTTTCTATAAAACAGACACTAGGTGGCCCTTTTGGGGGGATCAAGTTTTGGGAGACAGAGGAGGTGTTTAAGCTGTATATCCAGTCTCCACTGTCATTTGGAGGTTGGGGGTTGTGGCCTGTGGTCTCTCTGCTTCATGCAGTTTGTTGGGGAAGCTCAGGAAGAGGGGGAGGCCAACAAAATGCAAGCTGAGGCTGCTCTGCCTCTGGGCTTTGTTGGGGAAGCTGGGGGAAAACAGGAGAGGCCAATAGGATGCAGACCAAGACTGCTCACATTGGTAGGCATGAATTCTGTCACATCCGCCCGTGTCCCCTTTCCAGTGTTTAACCCCCTGCCTGTGTTTTAGTGATATCTTTCCACAGCAACCACTCCAGGCTGCATTCAAAAGCATGAGCCCTGAGAGAAGCATGAGCCCTGAATGTGAACATGGCATGCACGCACACTGCAAGGGGATGTGCCACAGGAGGGAGCTGTGTGTGCTTCATGAGCCACTGGAGTGATGCGAGGGTGCTGACACTCACACCACAAGACAAAGGGAGGAACTTAGAGCTTTAGAGCTTCAGAGCTTGGTTCCCAGGCTTTGTCTCCAAGATGCTGCTTTCAGGTCAACTCCCTCATATTCTCCTCACCACTGCTCTGGCATCCACTCTTGTTGCCTCTTGGCCTACCTGCTCCCCTATATCATGCCACTCCCTTATTTCTTTCAAATTTCTTTAGTTAGCCATGATGGTGTTGGGTTGTGATCCGTCTTGGCTCCCTCCCTTCTCTACCGCTTGTCTCTCTTTCTCCAACCTTCAGGCGTTTTCTTGCAATGTGTGGATCTCTCAGTTGTCCCTGTGACATTCAGGGCTTTCTATGTTGTATCCTGGATTGCCATTTAATTGTATTTTCTGAGAGCTTTTAGGAACCTCCTCTTTGTTCACCATCTTGCTGATCTCTATTTAATCTGTTTTATTTTTAAATTTTAATTTTTTAATGACTCTCAAAATACATGAAGATTTTTTCCTTCTTTCATATATTATAAAATGTCTTTCACATAAAGAAGTACTCATTTTAGGCTCTTTGAGTAAATGAACACATATACATCATCAATTTCTTAATACAATTTGTAAAGAATGTTAATGAAAAAAGATAAAATATGCACTCTGTAAATTTGTCTAAAGTGTATTGTTGATACTAAAAAGTAATATTTTAAGTTTATTTTATTTTTTATTGTTAAATTTATTGTGGTGACATTGATTTACCAAAAATTACATAGATTCCAGGTGTACAATTCTACAGTGCATTGTCTATGTGTTGCATTATGTGTTCACCACCCAGAGTCAGTTCTTTTTATCATATATTTAACTCCCTTTCCCTTCTCTTTCACTTTCTTTCCCTTACCCTCAGGTGACTCCTAAACTATTGACTGTGTCCATGAAATTTTGTTTTTTTTGTTGCTTTTAGTTTCATATTCCACATATGAGTGAAATCATATGGTTCTTATTTTTTTCTGTCTGGCTTATTTCCTTAGTATGATGATCTCAAGACCCACCCATTTTGTTACAAATGGCAGTATTTCATCTTTTATTATAGCTGAGTAATATTCCATTGTGTATATGAACCACAGTTTCTATTTTTAGTCATCTATCAAAGGGCATTTTGGTTATTTTCATGACTTGGCCATCGTAAACAGCGCTGCAATGAACATTGGGGTACATAAGTCTCTGCAGACTAAGGGTTTCAAATTTTGTGGGTAGATACCCAGAAAGGGGATTGCTGGGTCAAATGGTAACTCTATTCCCAATTTTCTGAGGAACCTCCACACGGTCTTTCATAGCGGTTGAACCAATTTGCATTCCCACCAGCAATGTGCAAGGATTTTTTTTCACAGCCCTCTTCAGCGCTTGTTATTCCTTTTATTGTTGAAAATAGCCATTCTAATAGATGTGATGCGGTATCTCATTGTCCTAATAGCTAATGAAGTTGAGGATTTTTATATATATATCTTCATGGGTGAAGTGTCTTTTCAGGTCTTCTGCCCATTTTTAAATGTGATTATTTGTTTGTTTTTGAGTCATGAGTTCTTCATATATTTTTGATATTAGCCCTGTATCAGAAACATTGTTTGCATATCTTTTTTTCTCATTTCCTTGGGTGTCTCTTTGCTTTTTTCATGGTTTCTTTTGCTGTGCAGAAGCTTTATAGTTTGATATAGTCCCCTTCATTTATTTTTTATTTTGCTTCCCTTGCCTTAGAGGTCAGGTTCATGAAGTCTTCCCTGAATCCAAGGTCTATAAGTCTAGTACCAATGTTTTGTTCTATGCAACTTATTGTTTTGGGTCTTATGTGGAGGTCTTTAATACATTTTGAGTTAATTTTGGTATATGGTGACAGTTCAAAGTTCAGATTCATTCTGGTTTTCAATTTTCCCAGCACCATTTACTGAAGAGGCTTTCTTTTCCTCATTGTATATTTTTCACTCCTTTGTCAAAAATTATTTGTCCATATATTTGTGGGTTTATTTCTGAGTTTTCAGTTCTGTTCCATTGGTCTGTATGTTGGTTATTCTGCCAATACCAAGCTGTTTTGATTGTTGATGCTTTGTAGTATAGATTGAAATCAGGGAATGTGATACATCTAGCCTTATTTCTTTTATGTAGAAAATCTTTGGCTATTCAGTGTTTTCTGAGGTCCATATGAATCTGATAATTTTTTAATCTGTTTCTTGAAAGAGTGTCTGTGGGATTTTGATGGGAATAGCATTAAATCTTTATATTGCTTTGGGTAATATGGCCATTTTAACAATGTTGAGTCTTCCAAAATATGAACACAGTATATCTTTCCATTTCTTTGTGTCTTATTCAATTTATTTTAATAGTGTCTTATAGCTATCAGTATATAAATCTATCATGTTCTTTGTTAAATTAATTACCAGGTATTTTATTCTTTTTGTTGCAGGTGAGAAAGGTATTAATTCTCTCATTTATTTTTCTGAAGTTTCATTGTTGTTTATTGTTTCTAATAGTTGTCTGATGGAGTCTTTGAAATTTTCTATAGAAAGAATCATGTCATCTTCAAAGAGTGACAGTTTGAGTTCTTCTCTCCCTATTTGGATACCTTTTGTTTTTCTCTTGCCTGATTGCTCTGGCTAGAACTTCCAGTACTGTATTGAATAGCAATGGCAACAGACATATCCCTGTCTTATTCCTGATTTTAGGAGAATAGGCTTCAGCCTTTCCTCATTAATTATAATATTAGCTGTGGGTTTGTCATATGTGGTCTTTATTATATTGAAGTACTATCCTTCAACACTAATTTTGTTCAGTGTTTTGATCATGAATGGATGTTGTATCTTGTCAAATGCTTTTTCTCCATCAGTTGATATGATCATATGGTTTTTACCTTTCATTTAATTTATGTGGTATATAACCTTGATTAATTTTGAATGTTGAACTATCCTTGTGTTCCTGGGATGAATCCCACTTGATCGTGGTGTATAATCTTTTTGATACATTGTTGTGTTCTATTTGCTAATAAATTTCTTAGGATTTTTGCATCTGTGTTCATCAGAGATATTGATGTATAGTTTTACTTTTTTTGTGTTATCTTTACTAGGCTTTGGTATTAGGGTAATGTTGGTCTCATAGAATGAGTTGGGAAATACTGCTTCATCTTCAATTTTTTGAGATATTCTGAGGAGGATAGGCATTCATCTTTGAATGATTGAGAAACACATTGGTGAGGCCATGTAGTTTAGGTCTTTTGCATTTGGGGAGGTTTTGGATGATTGTTTCAATTTCTTTACTATTGATTCATCTATTTAGATTATTCAGTTTTTCTTGGTTAAGTTCAGGTAGACTATATGTTAAGTTATTCATTTCTTCTAGATTGTTAAATTTGTTGGCATAAAGCTCTTAATAGTATTTTCTCTCTCTTCTTTTTTTTTTTTTTTACTTTATTGGGTGACATTGATTAGTAAAAATTACATAGGTCCTAGGTGTACAATTCTACATTACATCTTCTATGTGTTGTATTATGTGTTCATCACCCATAGTCAGTTCTCTTTCCATCACCATATATTTGGGTCCCTGTCTCTTTCCCCCCATCCATCTCCCTCCTCCTCTCTCCCCACTTACCCTCAGGTAACTACTAAGTTATTGACTGTGTCCATGAGATTTGTTTCTTGGTTGCTTTCAATTCTATGTTAACAATCAAAATAAACTTCTGCATTTCTTTCTTTTATTTTACCCATTTCTGCATCCCTCCTCCCATCTTAAAGAAGTCCTTCTTACATTCTTTGTAGTACTGATTTGGGGGTGATGTATTTCTTTAACTTTTACTTATCTGAGAAGCTCTTTAATCTGTCCTTCAATTTTGAAGGCTAGCCTTGCTGGATACATTATTCTTGGTTGTAGATCCTTGGTTTTCATCATGTCAGATATATTCGGCCAATTCGCTTAGCCTGTAACGTTTCTGGTGAGAAATCAGCTGAGAATCGATAGGTGTTCCTTTATAAATTACTACTTGCAATTCTCTTGTTGTTTTTAGAATTTTCTTTAATTTTGCCATTTTAATTATGATGTGTCTTGGTGTGTTCTTGTTTGGGATCATCTCATTTGGGATTTTCTGTGCATCCTGGACTTGTATGTCTATTTCCTTCACCAGGTTAGGAAAATTTTCATTCTTTATTTCTTCAAATAATTTTTTGATCCCTTGCTTTTTCTCTGTCCCTTCCAAAACACCTATGATTCTCATATTCTTCATCTTAAAATTGACTCAGGAGAATCTCAAACCATCCTCAGTTTTCTGTATTTTCATATCTGTCTATTCTACACATATTTTTAGCTGGCTTTTCCTGCAAATCATGACTGTGTGCTTCTACAGTATCCAGTTTGGTGAGTTTTATTCTATTCATTTCAGTTAATGCAGTCATAATACCTCTCTGGTCCTTCATAATGGTTTGTAAGTCTTGTTTAATGCTTCCTATCTCTCTGTGGAAATTATCATTCAGTTCCTTAAGCATTTTTATAATAATTGTTTTGAGCTCATTTCCTGCTGGGTCACCTATCCCCATCTCTTTAATTCTTTGGTTTCTCATTTTTTTGCAGTCTCTCTGGACCCTCCCAGCTATAATTTCTTTGGTGTTCACTTTGGATATGGAGGGGTCAGAGATCTGTGAGGGATGGGTATTTGCAGCTTTCTTTTATTCCTGTGACTCTGGGGTCACGCAGGGAGTTTGGGTGTGATCACACCTTTCTGTTCTAGGTTTGGCTCATGCATGGATTCTGCCCTGAGCTTGGGGGTCAGTCTTCTTTGCTGGTCTTTCAAACTGTCCTGGATGTGGGCTGGGAAACATGCATGAAGCCCCCTCTCTTCTCCTTGATGGCTGGAGTGTTTGTGTTGCAGTTCCTCTTTGTCCAGCTGCTCCTCCTGTTTTGGGAACCGGAGTGAAGTCTGGCCTCTGCATTTTGTGGACTGGTCTGCACCTCCTGGGGCCAAAGTGAGGTGGTTGCAGTATCTCACACCCCACCTGTGGGCCTCCTTTCCTCTGTCCCACAGACTAAGTGAGGTCCAGAGCACTCTCCTGCTGCCTTTTTCCTCCTCTCTTCCCCAGTGGTAGTGTTCCAAGTGGAAACCCATGAGGCTGAGTCCCAACTCTTCCCTGTATTTTTCCTTTGTTTAACCCACTCCCCAACTATAGGTACCTTAATGTGACACATGGGTTTCTTAGCTGTGATTGTGCTTTGTGTAGAGGGTCTTTGGTTGAGGTATAGGTGTTTCATTAGTTGTAATCTCCAGGGGGTCTTTAAGGGATCCCTCTCACACTGCCATTTTGTTCCATCCTTGCCTTAATAGTATTTTCTTAAGATTCTTTGTACTTCTGTGGTATCAGTCATAATTTCTCCCCTTCATTTCTAATTTGGGTTGGTTGCATCTTTTCTCTTTTTCCTTTTGTTACCCAAGCCAGGGGTTTGTCGATTTTATTGAATTTTTTCAAAGAACCAGCTCTTTGTTGCATTAATTTTTCCTATTGACTTTCTGTTCTCAATTTCATTTAGCTCTGCTCTAATTTTATTATTTCTTTTCTTTTGCTGACTTTGAGCTTTTTCTTTTCCTTTCTATTTTCATTCTTTCAGATGGGATGTTAGGATGTTTACTTGTGATTTTTCTCAGTTCTTTCTTTCTTTTCTTTTCTTTCTTTCTTTTTTTTTTTTTTTTTTTTTTTTTTTTTTTTTTTTTTTTTTTTTTTTTTTTTTTTTTTTTTTTTTTTTTTTTTTTTTTTTTTTTTTTTTTTTTTTTTTTTTTTTTTTTTTTTTTTTTTTTTTTTTTTTTTTTTTTTGCTTTTTGTTATGTGGGTAGCTCCCTGACTGGGAATCGAACCCAGGCTGCAATGCTGACAGCGCCAGTGCTGAAGTATTAAGCCACTACACCATCTGGGAACTCCTGCTAATTTCTTTAAATAATCCTGTAATGATATAAATTTTCCTTTGAATACTGCTTTTGCTGTGTCCCAATTATTTTGCTACATTGTATTTTTATTGTCATTAGTTTTTATGTAATTTCAATCTCTTCTTTGATCTAGTCATTTTTTAATAACATGATGTTTAACCTCCATACATATGTGATTTTTCTGCTTTATTTTGCAGTAGATCTCCAATTTCAAAGCTTGGTATGATTTCAGTCTTCTTGAATTTGCAGAGGCTAGTATGGTCTACCCTTGAGAATTTTCCATATGCACTAGAAAAGAACATATAGTCTTCTGTATTAAGATGAAGTGTTCTGTAAAATTCAATTATGTTTATTGCTATAGTGTATCATTTAAAGCTGGTAGTTTCTTATTTATTTTTTTTAGGATGATCTGTTCATGACTATTAAGGGGGTGTTTAGGTCCCCTATTATGATTGTGTTTCTGTCAGTTTCATCATTTGGATCTTTAAGTAGTTGCTTTATAAATTTTGGTGCTTCCTCATTGGGGCCATATATATTAATGAGTGCCATGTCTTCTTGTTATATTGTCCCTTTTATCATTGTGAAATATTCATCTTTGTCTCTTGTTACCTTTTTTATTCTGAAGTCTATTTCATCAGGTATCAGTATGGCAACTCCTGCTTTTCTCTGGATGTCATTTGCTTGGAGTATTGTTTTTCACCCTTTCACTATGAGTCTGTGTTTGTCTTTGTGGCTGAGGTGTGTCTCTCAGAGACAGCATACGAATGGGTTGGGTTTTTTTTATATATATATCATTAGACTTATTGGGGTGAAATTGATTAGCAAGAATTACATAGGTTCCAGGTGTACAGTTCTACAGTACATTGTCTATATGTTGCATTATATGTTCATTGCCTACTGTGAGTTCTCCTTCTATCACCATATAGCTGGCTCCACCTCCCTCTTTTCCCACCACCTCCCCTCTTGCCCCCAGGTAACCACTAAACTATTGACTGTGTCCATGAGTTTTTTTGTTTGTTTGTTTGTTTGGATGGTTGGTTTTTCTTAATTGCTTTAAGTTTTTTATTCCACATATGAGTGAAGTCAAATGGTTCTTGTTTTTTCCATCTGGCTTCACTTAGTACAATGATTTCAAGGTCCATCCATTTTGTTGTAAATAGCAATATTTTATCTTTTCTTATATCTGAGTGATATTCCATTGTATATATGTACCACAGCTTCTTTATCCAGTCAGCTATAGAAGGGCACTTGGTTGTTTCCATGTCTTGGCCACCGTGAACAGCACTGTGATGACCATTAAGGTACATAACTATTTGTGGTCTAAGGTGTTCAAAACCCAGAAGGGGGATTGTTGGATCAAACGGTAAGTCCATTCACAATTTTCTAATGAACCTCCACACTGTCCTCCATAGCAGTTTCACCAGTTTGCATTCCCACCAGCAGTGTGGTTCCTTTTTCTACATATTCTCCCAGTACTCATTATTCCTTGTCTTGTTGATAATAGTTATTCTATCAGGTGTGAGGTGGTATCTCATTGTGGTTTTGATTTGATTTTTTTCTCTATAGCTAATGAGGTTGAACAAATTTTTATATGTCTGTTGGCCATTTGTATATCTTTGTGGGAGAGGTGTCTGTTTAGGTCCTGTGTCTACTTTTTAATTGAGTTATTGGGTGTTGTTGTTGAGGCATACTAGTTCTTTATATATTTTATATATTAGACCCTTATGAGAGTCATCATTTGCAAATATTTTCTCCCATTTGGTTGGCTGTCTCTTTGCTTTGTTGATGGTTTCTCTTGCTTTGCAGAAGCTTTTCAGTTTGATATAGTCACATTCATTTATTTTTCTTTTTTACTTCCAATGCTTTAAAAGGTTAGGTTTATGAAGTCATCCTAGAGCCCTAGGTCTGTAAGTTTACTACTAATGTTTTCTGCTACACAGTTTATTGTTTGGGGTCTTATGTGGAGGCCTTTAATCCATTTTGAGTAAGTTTTAGCATATGGTGAGAGTTCACAGCTCAGATTCATTCTTTTGCCCATGGTTTTCCAGTTTTTCCCAGCACCACCTACTGAAGAGGCTTTCTTTGCCCAATTACATATTCTCACTCCTTTATCAGAAATTATTTCTCCATATATTTGTGTATTTATTTTGGGGTTTTTAATTCTGTTGCACTGCTCTGTGTGTCCGTTTTTCTGGCTATACCAAGCTGTTTTGATTATTAATGCTTTGTAGTATCATTTGAAATCAGGAAGCATGATACCACCAGCCTTATTCTTTTTACGTAGTATTGCTTTGTCAATTTGGGGTCTTTTGTCGTTTCATACAATTCTGATAAATCTTTATCTATTTTGTGAATGTATGTTTGTGGGATTTTGATGGGAATTATATTAAATCAGTAAATTGCTTTGGGCATTATTTCCATTTTAACAATATTAAGTGTTCCTATTCATGAATATGAAATATCTTTCCATTTCTCTGTGTCCTCTTTAATTTCTTTCAAAAGTGTTTTGTACATTTTTGTTTATAAGTTCATCACTTTCTTTACGAAGTTAATTCTCAGATATTTCATTCTTTTTGTTGTGATCACAAATGGTATTGACTCTCTCATATCTTTTTCTAAAGATTCCTTCTTTTGTATATAAAAATGATGTAGATTTTTGTACCTTGATTTTATATCCTTTGACTTTACTGTATTCATTTGTTGTTTCTAATAGTTTTCTGGCACAGTCCTTAAATTTTTCTATAGAAAGGATGATGTCATCTGCAAATAGTGACAGTTGGACTTCTTCTTTCCCAATTTGGATACCTTTTATTTCTTTCTTTTCCCCGATTGCTCTGACTAGAACTTCCAGTGCTATATTGAATAGCAGTGGTGACATGGGGCTATCCTTGTCTTGTTCATGATTTTAGGAGATTGGACTTCAGGTTTTCCCCATTCAGTATAATATTAGCTGCGGATTATCATATACGGCCTTTATTATGTTGAGGTACTTTCCTTCTGCACTGATTTTATTAAGTGTTTTGATTATAAATAGATTTTGTATGTTGTCAAATGCTTTTTCTGCATCAATTCATATGATCATATGGTCTTTATCTTTTATTTTGTTTATGGGGTGTATCACATTGATTGATTTTTGAACATTTAACCATCCTTGTGCTCTTAGTATGAATCCCACTTGATCATAGTATATAATCTTCTTGAGGCATTATTGTATTTTATTTGCTAATATCTTGCTTAGGACTTTTGCGTCTGTGTTCATCAGAGATATTGGTCTATAGTTTTCTTTTTTGATGTTGTCTTTACCAGGTTTTGGTATTAGGGTAATGTTGGTCTCATAGGATGAGTTAGGAAGTACTGCCTTGTCTTCAATTTTTCGGAAGAATCTGAGGAGAAGAAGCATTAATTCTTCTTTGAATGCTTGGTAAAATTGGTTGGTGAGACCATTTGGTTTGGGGCTTTTGCCTTTGGGTAGGTTTTGGATAATTATTTCAATTTCTTTACTATGGATCGATCTATGTAGATTATCAAGTTCTTCTTGGTTCAGTCTAAGTAGACTACATTTTTTAGGAACTTGCTCATTTATTCTAGGTTGTTAAATTTAGTGTAACAAAGTCCGTCATAATATTTTCTTATAATCCTTTGTATTTTTGTAGCATAAGTGGTAATCTCTCTCCTTTCATTTCTAATTTTGGATATTTGTGTCCTTTTCTTCCATCCTTTAGCTAGTCTAGCCAGGAGTTTGTCAATTTTGTTGATTTTCCCCCCAAAGAACCAACTCGTAGTTGCGTTAATTTTTTTATTATCTCTCTGTTCTCTATTTCACTTAGCTCTGCTCTAGTTTTTATTATTTCTTTACTTCCACTGAATTTGAGTTTTTTCTATTTTTCTTTTTCTAGTTCTTTAAGATGGGGTGTTAGGATGTTTTCTTGTGATTTTACTTGTTTCTTAAGATAGACCTTTAGAGAGAAGACAAGATGGTGACTGGAGAGGAGGTTCCTAAAGCCTCTCCCAGAAAATACAATTGAACGGCCATCCAGGAGCCAAGAAAGAGGACCCTGAGTGACAAACTGGCTGTTGAGAAATCCACAAATCGCAAGTAAACACCTGAAGGCTGGCGAGAAAGGGGCGAGTCGGGGAGAGGGAAGGGAGCAGAGGCGGACCACGCGGGACACTATCCCTGCTGACTATTTGGAGCTGCGCAGTTTGGGGGAGGGGAGAGAGACTGGGGAGCTGGGGACGGAAGGAGTTTGGGAGCCAGCCTCTGGAACTTTTGAGTGGTAGAAGGGCTGAGCGAGGACTCTGAACTGCAAAGATAACACCCCAGCTCTAAGCCCCCTGGAGACCTACACAGGGCTGCAGTTCCTGTTCCCAG
>PVJL010018941.1:0-14901 GCA_004026885.1 Lyroderma lyra | reverse complement strand
GCAACTTAAGAATAAGTGGCAGAAAAGATCATGTTGAATACCTTGTACAGTAGACTATAATACTACCATTCTGTGATTTACTGTCATTAAAAGGTCCTCAAGGAGTTCCCTGATGGTGTAGTGGCTTAAGGCTTCGGCGCTGGCGCTGTCAGTGCTGCGGCCTGGGTTCGATTCCAAGTCAGGGAACTACCCACATACCAAAAAAAAAGAAAAAAAAATAAGAAAAAAAAAGGTCCTTGAGTTGTTCAGGTGGTTCTACATGATCTAAAAACATTCTAATGATGGCTGATGATGAAGGAAGCAGCAGAGCCAAAATAATGGAAGACCGTGGAGGTTTGGAGAAAACTAAAGTTTTATATACGAAGACATATAAATTAGCATTTGAAATCGTATTGGTATTTCTCTGGTGGTAATAGTAACGAATATCTATTATAGCTCACAAGAAGATACTTTGACCTGACAGCCAACCTTCAAACAAAATAATGGAATGTTTGAGTTCAATTAAGTGAGGCATCTTTCCCATGTTCAACGTGAAGCATCACCAGATGGCCACCAATGACAAGAACAACAACCAAAGGCTCCCAAACACAACTGCCTCTCCCTTTGATGCTTCCAAAGCAAGTCATTCCTCGGTCACTTTGCAGTTGCCAAAAGTCATTATGACACGCACTATAAACGTATATGCATGATTTCCTAAGCTCTGTTGAAATTCATATTAACAATTTCAACTACCCTATTTTTCCCTGTCCCCTGGTGCCACACACTGACACCTGCAACCTCCAGCTTAGAACATTTCATAGTGGTGGCATGTCAGTTGGCTGCTTGATATTCCTTTGGAAAATGGTGCACTGTGAATCAAGACACATTGGTATAAAGCATATATGACTTGTACACTTTGAAAGACTTTAAAGAGGTGTGTCAAGATCTGACCCTCCATCATTGTTCTCCACAAACATATTTTCATATTCTTATTGTGAAAAAATAGATTTTAAAGCCCAAGCCAAATGATTTTCATTGGTGGAACTGACACACCCAAAAAGTAACTTCAAAAAAGAAACTTGGTTATTAATTAAACTGATAAGTTTTTCCAAACTATACTTTGCTTACCAGGAAATGATGTGTTTCTTATCTGCCTCTGAAGCCAGGGTTGGAGGAAGAACTTTAACTCTGGATAGTAATCTTTTGCCATTAGACCTAATTTTTGAGAACACCAAGCCCAATTTGACGATTCACTTCAGCCTGTTTGTTCCTGCTGTTTTGAAATGATTGAATGCTGTGAGTGGTATTTTACCTGAGTGGCAACCTGTTATGAATTTGAACTCCTGTTTAAGTTGAAAACAAGAGTCCCTGACTATAAAGAAAAAAAAAAACAAACACACAAAAAAGATTAAAGTACCTGTTGGTGATGTTAAAAAATAAAATCTTGCTGCTAACTGTCAAGAGTTAAGAATTTTTGTTTTTAATTTATAATTGGATATATTGATTTATATTGGGTTTAAACTGTGGAGCATTCATGTTTACTGTAATTTAGTCTTAAGATATTTTTTGCTTAGTAACCAGTGCTTTTCAGAATATGGTTGGCAACAAACCAGCAACTATTTAGAAGTGTCATAAAACTTCCTTCTTCAAGTATTGGGAAAGCTAATTCAGCTCTTAGTCTAAAAGCATATTCACATATTGGGAGATTCTGACGGGAATCTGTGTAGAGGGGTAATCTGCAGTCATTTCACATAAAGTTGACTTGCAGTGGTCTTTAAGTGCTTTTGCAAAATCTGGTATTGCTATGTAAAGTCACTGCTTTTGGTAAATTGACCCAGTTATTAATGAAAGAACATGAATTTGCTCTTTTTTAAACTGAATAATACATGGTGTCAGAGAAATGGTTTTATTGTTATTGTTTATTGCATCTAATTTTTCAGTACATTGATGTGAAGAGATAGAGAGTCTAACTAATTTAGTTATCTGATAGAGGTGTATTTACTGTGATGAAGACAAGAGAGGTGACATCAGAGCTTTGTAAATTATCTGGGGCATTTTCACTGACAAACTGCACATAGCAGGTGTGCATTCATTACAAATATATCTGCCAAAATATATACACATATGCCAAGATGAAGCCACATTAAAGAGGGAGTTTTGTCATGTGGAGACAAGCATATGTTTAAAGTGCAAGTGTTTAAAGTGTTAAATCTATAAGGGTGACATTGATTAGTAAAAATTACATAGGTCCCAGATGTACAATTCTATGTGTTTTATTATGTGTTCATCACCCAGAGTCAGTTCTTTTCCCATCACCCGCCTCCCTCTTACCCTGCGATAACTACTAACTTATTGACTGTGTCCATGAGTTTTGTTTCTTTGTTGCTTTCAATTTTACCTTACACATATGAATGGAATCATGCAGTTCTTGGTTTTTTCTGTGTGGCTTATTTCACTTAGCATGATGATCTCAAGGGCCATCCATGTTGTCATTAATGACCCTATTTCATCTTTTCTTATAACTGAGTAGTATTCCATTGTGTAAATGCACTTGTGGTACATTTAAAGTGCAAGATTTTTACTTGCTAAGGCATGTTTTAATATAGTAATTTGGTCTCTGATTATTTATAGGTTTTATAAATTTTAGAATCAACGTCTCTTTAAAGTGACTCAGACTTTTCAACTCTTGTGCACATAAAATTGAGTTATAGTTACACTGACTAGACATACTGTTTTAAACGGGACAGAAAACAATGGTACTGTCCCGTTTCAAATGGTTCATCTGGTCAGCCTAGTGTCACTGGGCTAAATTCAGTAGAGTGACCACATGTACCATTCGAAACCGACAGCACTGCCCTGCGACCAGCGTAGGGAGGGGAGGCGACGGGGAATTAAGAAACACACAGACACACACAGACACAACAGACAACAAAGCGGGGACCGGGTGGTTCCCTGTGCTCTGATGGAGACACGGAGACCCTGCAGGTCTGCAGCGGGTTTATGTTATACCCCAAGAACAACAGGGGTGTCACTTAATTGTGAAACAATGTTGCCGACCCCCCTCCTTTCGTCCTGTTTACGGTTCCTCAGCCTTGCAGGCCATGCTGCTTTCCTCCTTCCCCTCAGCCACCTAGAAACCACATCCTGAGCCCCACAAGACCCCCAAACCTTGGGTCCCAAGTACACAGGCAGCCATTTTCTCTCAATAGACCAGGCCTCTGGCTCAAACGCTGCCCTCACAGAACTGTTGTGTTTTGTCCCATTTAAAACAGTATGTCTGCTCAGCCTTTTTTCCTTCACCCAAACTCTGAGTTAAAGCTTCATATAGTAATACGTCATGTAGACTACACTGTAGTCTAAATTTTTGAAACTGTGTGGTATTCGCTAAATATAGGTGATACCAGAAAGTGGGGTGTCCTCATCGATGCGATGTCCAGGTTCTTGGTGTCTCAAGCAAAGAATCGAATGAGACACACACAAAAGTATAGAGGTGAACAAAAGAGAGTTTATTGAAGAGAAAGTACATTCCAAAGAGGTAGGAGTGGGTTCGAGCAGGAAAATGGCTCAAGAGCCCCGATTAACGAGGCTTTGGTAGTTTTATTTTCTTCCATGTCTTTAGGGGTTATATCTCTGGGCATGGGGTCTCTTGATTGACAAGTCTGATTGACAAGGGGCCTATCACATAATGCCTTCTGACTGCACATGCCCTTTCCCAGAGTTCAGTCTGTTGTAATGATATTAATGAACTTCTGGGCATATGTATGCTATTACAATGATGGCATAATGAGGCCCAGGTGAGATGAAGGTCATTGTAACTCTCATTGTAACTCTCATTAGGGACTGGCCCAAACTGATGGGCTTCTTGTGTCCTCTAATTTCCTTGTATGTGCCTGGAACTTCCTCCTGTGGCTGTCTAGCCTGGGGCAGGGATTGCTAGTGGAAGGGTAGTATCAAGGTGGTGACTATTCCAGCAGGGCGAGTCCCCTATGGGAGGGGTCCCAAGATTCCCCCATTCTACCTGCCTTCCTCACATTCTCTTGAGAGATGTGGTCCCCACAAATCTCTATGGGAAGCTGAGGGGCTGGAGGTCTCATCTTCTGTATCTGCTTCCTACGGAGAATGGTCGCTGTCCCTACCCATTGGGGATCCAAGGAGCTTTCACCCTATCTGATCTAAAAGGGGAAGGGGACTTGAGATCTGCCATGTTGACTCCTTTGGTTGAGTTGGGCTAGAAGCCTTGTTGGGGTATCACTTGTATCCTGATGGTTCCTAGATGAGGAGAAATTAATTCAATTAATAGTTCAGAAAGCATTGACCCAAGAAATAGGTCTTGAAGCCCTTGTCACTGTGATGTAAAGTCCGCTGAGCCTGCAGCCTATTGACTTCTAGCCCAGCTGGTCACTCAGGTGTTATCCCCTGTGCTAGGTCCAGAAAGGCCTGGAAGAGGTGCTTGCCTGTCGTAATTGTAATCAGCAAGCTGGAGACATGAGTTACAAGTTTTGGAGTAATTATCTATGAGGGACAGCCAGTTGTGTGGAGTGAGGAGCCAGAGAAAATTGATCAAGAAAGCTATTAGGACTTTGGACTAGGAAAAAGGTGAATCAAAGCTAAAGAACCAGGAAAATAAGTCTTTAGTGAGGTGGAGAGAGGGCTGCTTTGTTTGGCCCATGTCATAGGGATAACAAAATCAAAGGTAATTAAGGTCACAAACATCAGTGAAACCCTTAAGTTCCAAATCTTGATATTATGACTTGTACCACTTCCAATTTAGTTTCTTCTGGACTCTCCACACTTACCTTTGAAATTTTGTACAGATTGAGATGAAATTGGGCCTCCCCTGTGCCAATTCCTATTTCTTCTTTTTTTAAGCTAAAATTACATAGGTGAATGTCAGCATCAAGTCATGCAGATGTATACGAGTATGTGTATTTGCTTGATTCAATTTGTTGGGAGCTTATCAGTTTGGAATCAGAACTATGTCATTTCATAGATAAAGAAAATTAAGTACCTTGCTGCACCTTTAAGTTTTCAAAACAGTGCTGAAGAATTGTATTGTTTTTATTTTTATTTTTTTTTAATTGCTTTTTGGTATGTGGGTAGCTCCCTGGCTGGGAATCAAACCCAGGCCGCAACGCTGACAGTGCCAGCGCCGAAGCCTTAAGCCACTACACCATCAGGGAACTCCCCTGTTTTTATTTTTATTTAACTCAGTTAAAAAAGGCTAAAATGTTCTTTCAAAAGAAAATGTTCAATCTAAATGTGTTAATTTTGTATATGGGCTTAGGTTTTATAACCAATAAAAGAAGCTGCTCAAAAAACAAACAAGCAAAAAAATGATGGACAAAGTCAATAGTTTAGTGGTTACCTGGGGGCAAGTAGGGAGGGGGAGGGAGAGGAGGGAGGGGGAGCCAAATATATGGTGAAAAAAAGAGAACTCACACTGGGTGGTAAACACATAATCCAACACATAGACGATGCACTGTAGAATTGCACACCTGGGACCTATGTAATTCTTGATAACCAATGTCACCCCAATAAGTCTAAAATTTTTTTAATAAATAAGAAGCAAAATAAAATAATAAAAAAGAAGCTAGTATCAAATATGATTTTTTTTAAAAACTGCTAGGTTAGGTACAAAACTGGTTGACCTCCTACAGCTAATACATTAAAACTTGGGGATTATTTTTTTCATCAAACAGAAATGTACATGTTAATAATGGAACCTCACATTGCATAGGCTCTAATCAAAGAGTAAATAGCAAAGTCAAACACAGATATATTCTCCTAGAGTATTTATAATCCTTGGGTGAGCCTGTGGAACAAGGACATTGAAAGGATATGAATTCAGTCTCCAGCTTTATTTCCAAATTTGGAGTAATTTTACTTAACTCAGAGTACAATGACCCTTACATCCCTGAGACTGAATGAGATAGCTCCCAGCCCTTAGGAAATCTTCCCACCCTTTTGTGTTCCCAGAAAGGGCTAAGGAGCTTCCCAGAAAAGACCACCCTGCTCTGCACAGTAAATACCTTTCCTCCATGACTCCCTCATTTTATAAAACCCCACATTTTCCTTCCCCAAGTTGGGTGGGCTGGGGTGGGGGTGGTGATTAAGACTGATATTGTTTAGGGGAACAGACTTACAGCGAGTAGTAAAAAAGCCCTAGAGACCTAATTCACAGTGTGGTGAATATAGACAACAATATTGTGTTCACAGTACAATATCAAAGTTGCTAAGAAACTAGAACTTACCATATTTTGCCATGCATAACGTGCTCCTAGGTAATGCATGCCCACACTTTTGGCTCAAACTTTCAGGGAAGCATCCCTACTATTATTGCATTGTTTATTTCTCCTCAGGTCTGTTAATGTTTGCTGTATATACTTAGATACTCCTATGCTGGGTACACATACGTTTATAGTTTTTTTATGTCATCTGGGTTAACTGACCCCTTTATCATTATATAATCACCATACCTTTTCTTACAGTTTTTGACTTAAAAATCTATTCTATTTGATATAAACAGAGCTACTCTTCCTCTTTTGGTTTTTATTTGCATGAAACATCTTTTCCCATTACTTCTCTTTGAGCCTATGTGTGTCCTTAAAGCCAAAGTGACTCTCTTGTAAGCAGCATATAGTAGTCTTTTTAAAAAATTGTTTTTCACATAATGCAACACATAGACAATACACTATAAAATTGTACAGCTGGAACCTACATAATTTTTGCTAACCAATATCACCCCAATAAATTTAACAATAAAAAAATTGTTCTGTGGTTAAAAAAAAAAACTTTCAGGGAAAAATATCTTTTGTTTTATTTTTTTAATTCAAATTTTTATTTATTTATATTTAGGTGCTTGTTTTTTATTATAAAGGAATTTTACTATTTATTTTGGAACATATTATGGTACAAGAAATTTTATGTAACAAATAATTGCAAAACACAAGAACAGATACAAAGTACAAGAAATTTTATGTATAAAAATTTTTTATATTAAAAGCCCATGGACACAATCAATAGTTTAATGGTTATTTGGGGGCAAGTGGGGAAGAGTGGGAGAATAAGGAGGAGGTGGGAAAAGAGGGAGGGGGAGCCAAATACATGGTGATGGAAAGAGAACTCACACTAGGTGGTGAACTTATAATGCAACAAGTAGATGATGCACTGTAGAACTGTAACCCTGGATCCTGTGTAAGTCTTGATAACCAATGTCACCCCAATAAATCTAACAATAAAAAAATACCAATTATTGTATCCCAGGGTATTATTTTGCATACAGATATCATTATTGATTTCTAGACTTACACTTCTAACTCATAAGCATAAATAAAAGAATTAAAATTTTATATAGGTACCCATCTATAATGCACATCCTTATTTTTCCCTCACAAATTTGGGCATAAAAGTGCACATTATGCCTGGCAAAATATGGTAATTATTCCAACCACTAAAAGGAAACCATCTTAATGTAGAAAGTCAGAGGTGCTTATTATCACTACAATTGCAATTATATTACAATATATGTCTTAAATTAGCATGTTGTAGAGCTTAAATTCACACAATGTTATATGTCAAATATATTCCAATTAAAAAAAAAAAAAGAAATGCAAGGCATAAGCCATTTCCTCAAAAAGGTAAAGGTAAGATTCGACACAAGAATAGGATGCTGGTGGTGGTTTTAGCTATTATGAAATGAGACATTGTGACATCACATTGGTCTGAAATAGCCAGGGAGTTTTTCAGAGCAATTTGAGGTGGGCTTGGGAAAATATATCTAATGTTTGGCAGAACAGACTGTTCCATTCTTCCTATCTACTGCCCTTGACAAGTTTCCCAGCCTCTCTGAGCCTCGGTGTCCTCATCTGTAAATGAAAGAATAGTACCTACTTCAGAAGGTTGTTGTGACAGTAAAATGAGTAGTCTGTGAAGCAGGACTCACACACAACACGAATAGGTGTCAGCTCTTGCTATTATTAGCAACCTGAACAAAGGCACACTGGTGAGGATGGGTGTCATGGGGCTCAGAGAGCAGTGGGAAACATGTAGAGGCAGCGAGAACGTGTCACAATTATGTGGACTTCGAAAGTCAGATTGGGGCCTAGCCAGGGGAAGCTGTCAAGAAGGGGGCTGGAATGGGGGGTCTACCTGAGGTGGCTAAGGTACTCCTCTCTCTACCCAACAGCCAGCCCCATTCCTCAGGGTCCTGGGACTGCCACATGTCCACATGCCTCCTGAAAACTCACTGTGGTAGCTGTCAGAGGTCCACAGGCCTGAGGACCTGCACCTAGGACCACCTGGGCAGGACAATTCTGGAACTCTCTGTGGAGTGAGCAAATCCCTCCGAGCAGTTCCCACCTACAGGGCCATTCAGAAAAGTCCCTTTTGTTTGGTTCCTTCTGAGTGTTGTCCTGAGCTAGCACCTGAGGGTCACCCACAACCCTTCACATATTATAAAAACAAAAGGAAGGAGAAGTCACATTAGGTGGTGAACTTATTATACCTCAAGTTGACAATGCTCTGTAGAATTGCATGCCTGAAACCTATGTAATTCTTGCTAACAGATGTCACCCCAATAAGTCTAACAATAAAAATGAATTAAAAAAAAATAAAGTGAATACCATCCTTGCTGTTAGCAGCTCACACTCACCACCCCAGGAAGACAACGGCAGAGGGGAATGGTGTAAGGGGAGCTGACAAAGGCCTCGGTCTATGACAGCCCCTGAGCTCAGAAGTGGGTAGAGGCTTTGGCCAAACCCATGAGAGGCTGAATGGGTGGTGGCATTACAGAGGGAAAGAGAAGTGGTCAGGGGAATGGTGAGGTGAGAGGTGAGTGGCCAGTCAGTGAGGTTCTGAATAGATGGGAGACACAGCGGCTGGGACCACGGGCTGGAACCAGATGTTGGAAAGTCAGGTCTGGGAGAATGAGCACGGCCTGGGGCTTCTGAAAGACAGTGAAGAGAAGGCAGCCACCACCCAGCAAGCTCTCTCATGGGTACATGTCCCCAAGAAATCCGATCGGGTGGGACGGGCCAGAATGTTCAATGTCACTTCAGGTGGACAGCCACATGGATAAGCTGGAAGACACAGGCAGGGAAAAGGGAAACGGGATGAGATCAAAGGCACAACGCCACTTGCCGCGACCTGTGCGGGGAGAACAGGTAAACCAGAAGGGAGGTGATGGGGAATGAAGAAATAAACACACAGACATAGACATAGACAGAAAAGCTGGGACCAGGTGGTTCTCTGCACTCTGATGGAGACACAGAGACCCCATCTGGTTGCAGTGAGTTTATTTTATAGGGTGGGCAAAACAAGGGAGATCACAGGGATAAATCAGGAAAGTGAGACTGGAAAGTACATCTTAACTAGGACATATAGTTACAGATAACTGCATTTAATCAATATTTTGGTACATGTTGCTAAGGCATCACTGATTACATTATTATTATTCTCTTCAAGGCAGGCAGGCCATAAGTTATGTCTTGAATCATTTGCAGAGACCAAACAACCTTGCTCCCAATGTCATATTTTCCCACCCAAGCCAGAAACCACATTCCGAGCATTGTCCTTGTGCACCCAGCTCTGGGCTGCCTTGCAAACCCCTTGAACTGTGGATTCCAAGCACACAGGTAGCCTTGCTAAAGCCTGTTGTCTCAAAGGGCCTGGCTTCTGGCTCACACGCTCCCTACAGCCACTCACACATGTTCTGAATCTACACACTGGGCCAATAGACAGACCTGCTAACACATTGGAAATGGGGAGGAAAATGAGTGGGGTCATGGCCATAACAGAGAATAAATAACTGAATTTAATGAAATGAATACATTTAAAGACTAGAGAAGGGCCTTGCCCAGCCCAATCCTGAACAGAAATGAACTGAGAAGTCAGATTAGCTCTAGGCCTGAAGTCCCAAACCTGGCTTTTTTAATCCGGGCCTGGAGGCAGGTGATCAGGAAGGAAAGATGCCCAGGTGAGACCCACACTGGAGGAGAGAAGTGATTCTCGGTCACAGCTTGTAAAAACTGGCAGCAGGGGACACTGTGGGTATTTGAACCATAACCTCTGAGTCCCTTCCAGTCCACTATCATCTGCACTTTTACTCCTTGAATTCTTGCCTCTAAGGACTGGAGGATAAACAAAAAGACTCCTGGCAAACTACCTCCGATTCCTCCTGACTGGAATGGATGGGGTGCAGTCTCCCCAGGTCCTCCCTGTTTCAGGAACGCTTGTGTGGGTCCTTCTGAGTCAATAGCTAATTTTGTCCCAACCCAGAGACAAGGAGCCAGTGTTCAGAACACAGAGCTCCTTCTTTGAACTCCTACTGCTCAGGGGTTAACTAGGTAGGACGGAGAGTCATGCCAGGAGGGGTATTTGAGGGTGGTTTGGGGGTGGATGCTTCCTCATACGTCATAGGGGTCAACTCCAACTGTACTAAGGGGAGTCTAGAAAACAGGCTCTTTGTCTTGGCCTTAATGCACCTTAATGATGGGCAGGATATTCAGCAAGGACATTAGAAATGCCATGACAGTGGGGAATTCAGAGTCAGAAGGGAACTTTGGAGAGCACCTTATTCTCCCCTCTCATTTTACAGATGTGATAACATGCTGGGAGAAATGGGCATGGCTGGCTCAGGTGGCAGAGCAGGTCCCCACAGCCTCCAAGGCCCATGCAGCCCCCGGACTGAATCCACAGGATTTCCAGATGGGCAGAGACAAAGCCAGCCTGGTTCCCCCAAGTGGCCTGACACAGGACACCTTTCTGTGAAACCTCCAAAGCTTCTCTCCAAGGCTGGCCACTTGCCTGTGCACCGAGCTGGATGCTTTCACAGGAGACCTCAGCCCTGTCAGGGGTTCCCAGAGGGGCCCCAGGCCCAAGAAAAATCACAGGTAACAGCCTGCCTCAGATCAGATGAAGTGGGTATTTGGGGAGGTGGTCTGAAACCTTCTCCAGAAAGCTGCCTTGAGTCCCCAGGTGGAAAATGTCACACCACCACCTCCACAAGTCCTTCAGCACCTCTCTGTCCTTCTCTAGGCATCTGCTTCATCCTGCCCTATAGGGGACACAGGACTTACATTCAGGTAAGTTTGGGAGAAACAATGAATACGCCAGGACCAGCCCTGAAAGGAGATGACATGGGTAGCGCCCCCCATTACATAGTGCATCCAGGGGAGCAGGGGGTTGGCCAGAAAACAGTCGGCTTGGCAGAGGAAGGGCCAGCAGAAAAGGGCAATTTTTGCTCCTGCAATGGGGACGGCAGCGCCCGAGCCCTGGCAGGCAGTGCCCGACGACACCTCGCTGCGGGCCCGCCATGCTCTCCCTGGAGCAGCCACCAGCTTGCAGGCTTTTGGGAGCGACCCGGGAGCCCGAGGGACACGCGCCTCCCCGGGCAGCTCGCTCGTTAGGAACTTTCGCATTAACGAGCCCTGGAGGGAGGCTCGGGTGCAAAGGGGCGCGGAGAGCCTGAGGGCTGAGGAGCCGCTTTCAGAGGGAACCCGCGGTGACCTCAGCCGTCCACGGCCGCGTCCCGCCTGGGGAGCTCCGGAAAGAGCGTCCAGGGTGCGGGGCTCCGGGCCACCGGCGCTGCACGCGCTCTCTCAGTTCCTAGAAAAGCAGAAGCTTAGGATGCAGGAAATGGGCCAGCTCCCAGCACCTGTATTTTCTCCTTCTGTCACTGTTGTTGATAATGCACACCAACCTCCGCTCAGCCTCCCCCGCCTCTGGCCGCCGTGTCCCACCCCATCCCCCACCCCGGGCCAGCTCGATCTCCTGCGGCCTTCCACTGCCCTCTTGCTTCCTGCCGGCGCTGCCTGCGGTAAAATCTCACGTGCTGCCCTCCCAGCCCCCTGCATCCCTGCGCTCTCCATCCTCGTTGGGCTGCATATTGTGTCCTCATCCCTGCCACCCGCTCCGGACGGCGGCGCTAAAGCGCAGGGTCCTGCTCTGTCCTTTCCTTCCTTCTTGTCACCCTCAGACAGCCTGCCCTGCGCACCTGGCGATTCTGTAAGCCTTGCCACAGCCCTGACTTGTGTGTCGCACGGATTCTTTCCTCTAACCGTCCTCACTGTCGTGTAAGGGAGGCACCCCCATCATCCACAGGACGGATGAGGAGCCGGGGACTTCCGAGTAATGCCC
Organism: Lyroderma lyra; assembly: GCA_004026885.1. Taxonomy (NCBI): domain Eukaryota; kingdom Metazoa; phylum Chordata; class Mammalia; order Chiroptera; family Megadermatidae; genus Lyroderma; species Lyroderma lyra. The sequence goes on along the minus strand of PVJL010018941.1, from coordinate 2,787 downwards.
CGCTCGCCCCAGGTGGCCCCACCAGGGGGTCGCACACACCCTTAGCACCCCAACTGTTCTGCAACCCTGGGTGCTCACAAACAAAAGGTGAAAGCCCACCCCCCACCCCAGCACTAGTACCTCACACATCACACACAAATACACCAACACACACAGGCACTTCACCCACACACATCATTGGACGGGAGTGCTCATTTCCACCATAAATCAGATCGTTTTATGCATCATCATTTCATTTCTGTGACATACACATTTCATTTTTTCAACATATTCCTTTGCACATGCTCCATTTGGGCACTTTTGGATCGGGTGACTTCCATCACTCCCAGCCCAGCTTTCCCAACTTTGCATAGTCCCTTGCCTCCTTCATTTACTTGACATTTCTTTAAATGTGCCCACATCTTTATTACATAAATAACTATGTTAGCTTCATTGCAAGTAATTCCATAAATAAGATGCAGATTAATACATGTCTCTACAGCTACATTAAAATCACAAAAACATTAAGTATGCCTGTGAGTCATTGGAATCATTTTGCAACCACAGTTGTCACCTGAGCCATTCCCTGAGCAACACTGACTGCCTCTTTGCTGTATTTTGCTTTTATGTTTTAGCATTCTGTAACAGTTTTGTTGAAGTGTAATTTACAGGCAATAAAATCCATTCATGGCAAGTGTACAGTTCAATGACTTTTTAGTCAATGAACAGTTCTACAGCCCTCACCACAATCCACTCTCAGAGCAGTTCTGTTACCATAAAACGTTCCTGCATGCCCATTTGCAGTCAATCCTGGCTTTCATTCAAACCCAGACAACCACTGATCTGCACAAATAGGAGTGGAATCGCTCGGTTGTAGGTTTAACTTTGCTATACGAAAAAGCTATACATACAGTTATCATCTGCCCCAGCAATTCCTCTCCTTAAGTTTCCACTCCTAAGAATATAAGGGCTGTCCCAAAAGTATCCAGCCATATAACATGGAAAATAGAGGCATTTATGGCTGGATTGTTTCCAGACAGTCCTTGTATACCCAAGAGAATTAAAAACATATGTTCATACACAAACTTGTACACAAAATGTTCACAATAGTATTATTAGCAATAGCCGAAAAGTAGAAGCAATCCAAATGTCCATCATCTGCAGAATGGGTAAACAAAAATGTGGTCTATCCAAACAATGGAATATTATTCAACCGTGAAAATGAATGAAGCACTGATACATAGTACAATGTAAATGAACCACATAAAAATTACACCAAAGTTGGGAAAGAAACCAAAAATTACACCAAGTGAAAGAAACCAGACACAAAATACTGCATATTGTATGGTTCCACCTGTATGAAATGTCCAGAATAGTCAAATTCATGGAGACAGAAAGTAAATTAACGGTTACCGAGGCCTGGAGTAAGGGGAATGGGGAGTGACTGCTAATGGGTTTCTTTCTTGGAGTGATGAAAACATTCTGGAATTTTATAGTGATGATGGCTACATAATGTTACAGATGTACTAAAAACAACTGTACAATTTTAAAGGGTAAATTTTATGATACATGAATTATAAATTAATTAACAATAAAAATAAAACAAAAAATAATGTAAACTACTTCAGGTACCAGCATGAATAAATCTCAAAAATATAATAGTAAGGGAAATTATCCAGATACCAAATAATTATACTAGATGATTCTATTTATGTAAAACTCAAAAACTAATCTAGGTAAAAATCAATATTATGGTAACATGAGAAGAAAGTGGGGTATTGACTGGAAGGCAATACAAGAAGGGCTTCTGGGGTGCTGGTGATGTTGTTCTATGTGTTGATCTGGGGGGGGCGTTACATAGGTATGTTCATGGTGTGTTATACTTTAATAGAAAGTACATTAAAATAAAGAGAAAAAACCCAATTGACCATAAATGTGAGGTCTGTTTCTGTGCTTTCTATTCCATTGATATAGATATATAGATATATATATCTTTATGCCAATACCAGTCATCTTGTTTACTATAGTTTTAAGAAAATTTTTGAAACCAGGTACTCCTCAAACTTTGTTCTTTTTTCAAAATTGTTTTAAAATAATCTAGTTTCATTGCATTTCTACCTCAAATTTAGAATGAGCTAGTCAATTTTTACAAAAACAAGTCTGCTTGGGGGTGTTCCCTGGTGGTGTACTGACCAGGCTTCAGCACCCTCAACGCTGCGGCGTGGGTTTGATAAAAAGTCTACTGGGTTGTTGAAAGGGTTATGATGACCCTAGAACAGTTTGGGCAGAATTAACATCATAAAAATATGGACTTTTCCATTCTACGAACATGAATTTACTTTCTGTTTATATAGACCTTTAATTTATCTCCACAATGTTTTGTAGTTTTCAGAGCTCAAGACTTATACTTCTTCTTTTACATTTATCTTAAGTATTCTTCTCTCTTTGATGTTATTGGGAATGGAATTGTTCATTCTTTTTGTTTTAATTTATTTTTACTGTTAGACTTATTGGGGTGACATCTGTGAGCAAGGATTACATAGGTTTCAGGCATACAATTCTACAGTGCATTGTCAACTTGTTGTATAATAAGTTCACCACCTAATGTGACTTCTCTTTCCATCACCTTATATTTAGCTGCCCCCCCTCCTCTCCCACCCCCTCCCCTTTCTCCCCTCCCCTCCCCTCCCAACTCGTCCCCAAATAAACATTAAACTATTGATTGTGTCCATGGGTTATTTGTTTGTTTATTTCTTTTTTCTTTGTTTTCAGTTTTATATTCCACATATGAGTGAAGTCATACAGTTT
>PVJL010018940.1:0-14925 GCA_004026885.1 Lyroderma lyra | reverse complement strand
AGAAATACAAATGGCCAGCAGACATATGAACAAATGCTCATCCTCATTAGCTATCAGGGAAATGCAAATCAAAACCACAATGAGATACCACCTCACACCTGTGAGAATGGCTATTATCAACAAGACAAGGAATAACAAGTGCTGGAGAGGATGTGGAGAAAAAGGAACTCTGGTACACTGCTGGTGGGAGTGCAAACTGTTACAACCACTGTGGAAGGCAGTGTGGAGTTTCCTCAGAAAATTGGGAATGGAGTTACCATTTCACCCAGCAATCCCCCTTCTGGGGATCTACCCAAAGAACTTGAAAACCTTTGTCCGCAAAGACTTATGTACCCCAATGTTCATCACAGCGCTGTTCACAGTGGCCAAAACATGGAAACAACCAAAGTGCCCTGCGACAGATGACTGGATAAAGAAGCTGTGGTACATACACACAATGGAATGTTACTCAACTATAAGAAAAGATGAAATATTGCCATTTGCAACAAATGGATAGACCTGGAGATCATCATGCTAAGTGAAATAAGCCAGACAGAAAAAACAAAGAACTGTGTGACATCACTCATATGCGGAATATAAAACTGAAAGCAAAGAAAAAAAGAAATGAACAAATAAATAACCCATGGACACAATCAATATTTTAATGTTTATTTGGGGACAAGTGGGTTAGGGAGGGGAGAAAAGGGAGGGGGTGGGAGAGGAGGGGGGGAAGCTAAACAGAAGGTGATGGAAAGAGAAGTCACATTAGGTGGTGAACTTATTATACATCCAGTTGACAATGCACTGTAGAATTGTATGCCTGAAACCTATGTAATCCTTGCTAACAGATGTCACCCCAATAAGTCTAACAATAAAAATGAATTTAAAAATAAATAAATAAATAAATAAATTGGTATTCAAAATCAAAATTAAAAGATAAAAGCAATTTTACTATTTTAGCACAGAAAAAGGTTATTTTTCAATAAAAGGAGAACAATAAAGTAGAAAAAGTTATCTTCACAAAAATAAATATTAAACATACTACATGATGCTCTGTTAAATCTAGGTCAGTTCACTTTTATTTATAGTGTCACGGCACTGATTCTCTGTATTGTCCTGTGTTTGCGGGGCTTTCATGCTGCAGGGGCATGACAAATTGAAAGACCAGTGTCCATGATCAAGAGATGTTTTGGTACATGACAGAGAGACTACAATTGACTATTTTTTCCAAGAAACACGAGTGTTAAACTGCCCCAACATGTTCCTCTGATTGTTCATGCTGAGGGCTGAGGATGCACACAAGGGATCCAGTAATGGCATTGCCCCAGGGAAGGGTCTCAGAGGGCAGGAGTGACAGCAGACATATTGTTTGCTTATTATCTGTTCCTCCTAGGAAAACTAAAACTCTGTGAGGTCAGAGTTTCTGTTTGACTTGTTTAAAATGTTCTATGCCTAGAAGCATTTGTGGTACTATTATTTCTGTAATATATATGAATACACACACACACACACACACACACACACACACACACACACACATACACACACACACACACACTATTTCCAGTCGGAACAATGAGCATCTGCTCTAGCAGAGCTTGGGTGCTGAAGCTATTTTACCCATCACCCCCAGGAGGAGCTGTGCCATCTTAGCTCTGTTAGTGAGGGAGGGAAGGGGAAGATTTGAGATGCTATTTGATGAACTAAAAGATCAGTGACAAGAGTGATTCCTAAGTATGTGGTGGCACATTTCCTGAGACAGTGTTTGTGGAAAGAAAACTAGTGAAGTCTAGTTTGATGTATTGGGGTGCTTTTGTGTTGTCCAGGAGGAACTTCAAATTACATATAAAGTTCAAAAGAATCTAAGATAAGCATATGGGTATATGCCCTATATCTTCATTCTTCCCTGTGACATAAATATATTCCATGAACTTACATCATATTTATATCATTTCAATTATGTTCTGAAATTATATATTTAAGTGCATATACTTTATTACAAAAATAACTTGTGTTCTCGAGTTGACCACAACTGGTTTGAAGAGTTTCCACTAACAATATATTACATTTTGTAATTTTTCTAGATATTACTGAAAATTGTAGTTTTATGTTGATTTCTGGGCCTTTTGTAAGCTTGCAATCACGTTTTCTGGGGTAATAATATTTTTGTCTCCTTCTTTCCATTATTTGTCTTTACCACTTACTGAAGAGTACTTCTGCTTTTATACTCATGTGACTTTGCTTTTATACTCATGGGCTCTCAGGTCCTAGGCTGGCTGCTCAGGGATCTACTAACTCCTTTGGCATGACTGTCAACTGAAGTCAACTGCAGGAGCTGGGTGCGGGAGGCGACTAAAGTTGACATCTTAGGGTCTAGTACTACAGCTATTCTTACGCGTCAATTTGAGGTGTGTAGTAACAGAGCAAAACATGACAGACATCAGTGTACCACATACTATAAAAAGTGTAATGTAGCAAAGTATGCAACTGATTGCTTTGAGCTCTACTGTACACTGCAACAGTATAAGTTGTAACCCAAAAACAGTGTTTGGAATGATTTTTGCTGGTGTCGACAATATTAAGCATGTTATATTGAAAAATTGCATGTTTTCTACAAGTTTTATTTGTTATTTAGTTGTTTTAGGTTCATTTATAGGGCAGTCAGGAAGAAACCAATATAAAGCACTATAATCGATCCCTTGTGATGTTTGTATTTTGCCCCAAATTTTGCACAAAATATTCACTATTGGGGACAAGAGGAAAACTTTTTCAGCACTAAAAAGGTTAATGGGGTTTCCTGGAGATGGGGTTCGGCTGCATCAAATAGGTGAGCAGCATCAAGATAGTGCCACAATCTCCATTCCTCATCTTCTTAGTGCTCTGGGTCTCAGGTGGAAGGTTTAGAGGAGAAATATTTTCATAAGGTTTGAGAAATGATTTTAACATGAGAGGTGAAAAACTGTTTAATCTAAACAGTCTAATGAACTTAACATCTACATTTTTAGGTAATATTTTAATGTATCCATGATGCAATGTATGGTCTTGTTTATTTGTAATTACAGGTGTCTGTAAGACATCATGATGACCCAGTCTTTAACCTCCCTGGATGTGTCCACAAGAGAGAGGGTCACCATCAACTGCCATGTTCAGTCAGTCTTACATACAGCTCTATCAAGAACTACTGCCTAGTCCCAGCAGAAACCAGAACAGGAGCCTAAGTTGCTGGGCATTCACCTGGACAACAGGGGTCCCTGCCTGATTCAGTGACAGTGGGTCCACATTTAATATTTGAAAATCAAAGAGATTTGTTCTTAGTTTTCTTATTATCCTTTTAAAAGTCAGTAGGGTCCACAGCAAGAATTTCTTTTTCATTCCTGATATTGGCAACTTAAATATTCTCTTTCTCTGTCTCTCTGTCTACAAACATGCACACACACACACACACACACACACACACACACACACACACACACACTTTTTTTTTCTTTTTAGTTTGATCAGAGGTCCACCCATATTTTATCATTTCTTCAAAGGAAATAGTTTTTGGTTTTAACCATATTTCTCTATTCTTTTACTGATTGCTGTCTCATTGAGTTTTCCCTCCTTATGCTTGACCAGAATTATATTTTCCTTCTTTGTTTAGTTTTTAAGTTAGTAGATGAAATTATTGATTTATTTCTAATACAAGAATTCAATGTTATATTTTTTCTATCAAACCACTGCTTAACTGCATTCCAAAAAATTTATGTTGTGTTTTTATTTTTATTCAGGTTAAAACATTCTCTTACTCTCTTAAACTTTCTCTCGATTCTTAGGTTATTTAAAGGTGTGTAACTTCCAAATGCAAGGGGGTACCCCCAGGAAACAGAATTTATTTATAAAAATTTGTGCATTTATTCTTACATGTTTAAACTTCAATCACCTTCAAAGTACTCTTTGTTTGATGCAATACACCTATCAGAGGCTTTTCCCACTGCTCAGAACAGTTTTGTAACTCATCAATTTTGATGCCTTTTAGTGCTCCTTCCTCACCTCTTATGCATCTGCAAAACTTTTCCCTTTTAGGACTTTTTATATCTAGGGAAACAAAAACACCAGGGGTAAAATCAGGTGAATAAGGAGGGTGGGGCATGGTGGCCGTGTCATTTTTGGTCAAAAACTGATGAACACTCAGCTTGGTGTGGGCAGGGGTGTTGTCATGCTGCCTGTTGTTCATGTAAGTCACCATCATGAAATGGGCAAATGAGTTGAAAGAGTCTCAAAAAAAAAATGCCCTGAAGCTGAGCACAGCCTCTCACAAGGCCAGCTGGTACACTGATGCAGCTGGATTCCTAGAACACCCACGTAGTCGTGGAAGCCTTTACTAAGAGGGGCCCACCTTCTAGAAGATAATCATAATCTTTTTGGGGGATCCTTCCTTGTATTTAAGAATTTTCAGGATATATTCTCTTCATTTCTATTTTGTTTCTGAAATAGTTCGGGAACATTCTTTGTATTATTTGTTATAAATATTTTAAATTTGTTGAAATTTGTTTTATGGCCCCAAATTTGGAACTTACTTGGTGCAGGTTCTATGTGCACTTAAAAAAATGTATATTTTGGGAGAGGAGGGAGGGGAAGCTAAATATAAGGTGATGGAAAGAGAACTCAAAAAAATAAAATAAAATAAAATTTTAAAAAATGTATATTTTACTGTTGTTGGTAGAAATATTCTATAAATATCAATTTAGTCAAGCAGATTGCTAGTGTTGTTCAAGTCTTTAGATTTGCTGGTATTCTGTCTATATGTTTCTTCTAAGAGAGGAGTTTTAAGTTTCCAAATATAATTGTAGACTTTATTTTTTCTACAGTTCAATCAATTTTTTGCTTCATGTAATTTAAAATTTTACTTTTAGGTGCATTTACATCTAAAATTATGTATTCTTGATGAATTGACTACTTTTTATTATTTAATATATCTGTGATCCTGGTAATTTTTCTTTCCTGAAGTTTACTGATACTAATATAGTCAGTGAAGCATTTATTTTTTTAGTATTTTAATCATATTTTTATACTTCAATTCTTAAAATTTTCTAAACACAACATAAAATTTGATCTTACTATTAGTATCATTATTATTAATGTAGTCTACTATTTTTTTTATTTCCACTTGACTTTACACCTGTGGCCTTTTCTTTTAAAACTAAGCATGATTTGAAAATGTGATTTTTAATTACCTCATGGCATTTCATCATGTGAACCAAATATAATTTAACAAATGCTCTAGCATAAGGGGATTGTAAAAAATTATCTTCACCTTTTTTTGTACATTTTTATGGGCTCAAGTCATGGTTGGTTTTGTTTTTTTTTGTTGTTGTTGTTGTTTTTTTTTTTTTGAGAATAATAATCCAAAGTCCATGGTGTTATTTTTTCACATTTATTTATTTTATATTAGTTTCATGTGTTTTGTATAGTGGTTAGATATTTATACAATTTACCACATGATCCCCCCATAAGCCTAGTACCCACCTTGCAATATACAAAGTTATTACAACATTGTTGACTATATTCCCTGTGCTGTACTCTACATCCCCATGACCATTTGTAAATACCAATTTGCACTTCTTAATCCTTTCTTTCACCTTTTTCACTTAGCCTCACAAACCCTTTCCCATGTGGCAATCATCAGTTTGTCTTCTGTATCCATCAGTCTATTTCTGCTCTGTTTGTTCATTTATTTTGTTCTTTAGCTTTCACATATAAATTGGATCATATGGTCTTTGTCTTTCTCAGTCTGACTTATTTCACTTAGCATAATACACTCTAAGTCTATCCATGTTGTCAAAAATGGTAAGATTTCATTCTTTTTTAAGGCCAAGTAATATTTCATGTTTTATATATAATTTCTATTTTATTCAGTTGTCTATTGATGGGCATTTAGGTTTCTTCCATATCTTAACTATTATAAATAATGCTGCAATTAACACAGAGATGCATATATCTTTTTGAATTAATGTTTTAGATTTCTTTGCATAAATACCTAGAAGTGGAGTTGCTAGGTCATAAGGTAGCTCTACTTTTAATTTTTTGAGAGACTTCCATATTGTTTTCCATAGTGGCTGCACCAATTTGCAATCCCACCACCAATACACCTGGGTTCCCTTTTCTCCACATCCTAACAAACATTGGTTGTTTGTTGACTTATTGATGATAGCCATTCAGACAGTTGTGAGGTGATTGCTCACTGTGGCTAAAATCTGCACTTCTCTGATGATTAGTGACTTTGAGCATCTTTTTAAATGTCTGTTGACCATCTGTATGTCCTCTCTGGAGAAATATCTACTTAGGTTCTCTGCTCCATTTTTAATTGGATTGTTGTTTGTTTGTGTTCAGTTGTATGAGTTTTGTCTGTATTTTGGATATTGACTCTTTATCAAGTGGATTATTGGCAAATACCTTGTCCTATCCAATAGGTTGGTTTGGTTTTTTTTTTGTTTTTTTTTGTTTTTTTTTTGTGGATAGTTTTCTTTACTGCTCAAAAACATTTTAATTTGATGTAGTCCCATTTGTTTATATTTTTCATTTTTTCCCTCAAGTGAAGAGAAAGAATTAAAAAAGAATGTTACTAAAAGCACTGCCAAAGACTTTACTTCTTATATTTTATTCAAGAATTCTTTCATTTTGGATCTTCCATTTAATTCTATAATCCATTTTTAGTTTATTCTTATATATGGTATAAGAATGTAGTATAGTTTCATTTCTTTGCATGTATCTGTCCAGTTTTTCCAACACCATTTATTGAAAAGACTGTCTTTATCTTGTGTATACTTGCTTCCTTTGGCATAGATTAATTGATCGTATAGGCATGGGTTTGTTTCTGGATTTTCTATTCAGTTGCATTATTTAATGTATCTGATTCTATAGCAGTACCATGCTTTTTTTATTACTATAGGCTTGTCATATAGTTTGATATCAGGTAGAACGATACCTCTAACTTTATTCTTCTTTCTCAAGATTGCTTTGGCTGTTCAGAGACCCTGTGGGTCCATAAAATTTTTAGGAATATTGTTCTAGTTCTGTGAAAAATACCATCACTATGTTGATAGGAATTGCATTGACTTTGTAGATTGCTTTGGGTAGTATGAACATTTTAAAAATGTAATTCTATGTATATGTGTTTGCATTGTATATGTTTTTATTTATTTGTATCTTTTTCACTTTCTTTAATGCCTTATAGTTTTCTAAATTCAGGTTTTTTTTACCTCTGGTTAAATTTATTTCTATTTTAATTTTTTATGTAATTGTAATTAAGATTGTTTTCTTAATTTCTCTTTCTGAGACTTTGTTAATGTTGTATAAATATGCTATTTCTGAATGTTAATTTTGTATCCTGCTATTTTACCAAAGTCATTTATCATTCTAATATTTTTTTGGTGAATCTTTTAGGATTCTTTTCATACAGTATCATATCATCTACAAATAATGACAGTTTTACTTTCTTTCCAATTTAGATGAATTTTATTTATTTTTCTTATCTAATTGCTGTGACTAGGATTTCCAGTACTATGTTCAATAAAAGTGGTAGAAGTGGAATATCTGTGTCTTGCTCCCATTTTGAAGGAGAAAATGTTTAGCTTTTCACCATTGAGTATGGTATTAGCTCCTGGTTTGTCATATGTGGCCTTTATTATGTTGAGATATGTTTCTTCTGTTCCCACTTTGCTGACTTTTTACCACAAATAGATGCTAGATTTAGTCAAATCCTTTTGCCTCATCTGTTGATATGATCGTACATCATGATTTTCATCCTTAATTTTGTTTATGTGGTGTATCACAATAATTGGTTTGTGGACATTAAAACAACTTAGCATCCCAGGATTAAATCTCAGCTGATCATGATGTATAATCTTTTTTTTTTTTTTTTTTGGCGGGGACACACTTTGCTTTATTGGGGCGTGGCGCTAAAAGCCTCCTCTGGGCAGCTGTACATGCACCGGGAGCAGGACCTGCAGCTGCTCAGCCGGGGGGCCACTAAGCTTTGGTGACAAAGAATACTGCGGAGTTGCCCCAGGCGCGCCTCCTGGAACTGGGTGGGTCCGCACTCGGGCCCATCGGTGGGATGCAGCAGGGACAGGTACCTGTCCAGCTCTAGCAGCCGGCGACTCAGCAGCTCCTGCCGCAGGCCCGACTGCACCGCCTCCAGCTGCAGCTGCTCAGTGGGGAACGGTCCACCTCCAATCTTTTTAATATATTGATAAATTCTGTTTACTAATATTTTGTTGAGGATTTTTGCATCTATGTACATCAGCAATATTGGCCTTTAATTTTTTTTTCTTCCTTTTTTTTTTTTTAATGTCTTTGTCTGGTTTGGAATCTGTATAATGCTGGCTTCATAAAGTGTGCTCGTGAGCCTTTCCATCTCTTAAATAGTTAGAAATAATTTGAGAATAGGTGTTAATTCTTTTGTAATGTTTGCCATCTGCTCCAGGGTTTTTGTTTTTGTTTTTGTTTTTTAATTGATTTTGTTAGTAGTTTTTGGTCTGTTCACATTTTCTGTTTCTTCTTGGCTCAGTCTTAGAAGATGGTATGTTTATAGGAACTTAGCCATTTCTTTCAGATTGTGCAATTTGTTAGCAAGTAATTGTTTATAGTATTTTCTTATAATCCTTTGTATTTTTGTGGTTTCCATTGTCACTTCTCTTTTACTTTTGATTTTATTAATTTAGGTTTTCCCTTTTTTTCTTGATGACTTTGCAAATAGGTACATCAATTTTGTTTATCTTTTCAAAGAACCAGCTTTTGGTTTCACTGAGCAATTGCATGTTTTAGACTCTACTTCATTTCTTTCCATTCTGATCATTATTATTTTCTTCCTTCTTCTCACTTTGGGCTTTGTTTTTCTTTTTGTATCTCCTTTAGATATAAGTTTAGATAGCTTGAGATTTTTCTTGCTTTCTGAAATAGGGTGTTCCCCATTAATTTTCACAACCAAGTGTTGTGGCGTTCTCCTCTTCCCAGAACTGGTATTCTAGAATGGGGAGCCCTGTGTGCTGCTGGGACCCCTTGCTCCTCAGGAAGTACCTCACTAGCTAAGATATCCCTCCTGACTCTTAATCACTATACCTAGGTGTGTGAGCAGCCCATTTTGCACCTCCACCCCTCCTACCAGTCTTAAGGTAGCTTCATTTATATCCTCAGTTATAGGAGTTCTATTCAGCTAATCTTCAGGTGTTTCTCAAGTGTGGTTTTTCTATAATTTAGTTGTGATTTTGATGTGGTTGTGGGAGGAGGTGAGTATAGCATTTATCAACTTTGCCATCTTTTTTTTTTTTAGAGGTGAAACAAAGAGATAGTTTATTGAAAAGAAAGTACACTCCAAAGAGGTAGGACCGGGCTCAAGCAAGGAGAGTGGCTCAAGAGCCAACTTTGCCATCTTGACTGGAAGTTCTCATGAATGTTCCTAATGGTATCTAAAAAATGGCGAGTCCTTTCTTTGAGGTTTTCAATTTACTTTGACCGGATCTGTCAGAGGAATTACTATGTAAGGCAGCTGTAGCCTTACAAAACATATTTCCTAAATGAAAGTACTTAAAAGTAGAAATTACTTCTTGATCCATGAGCTACAGAATGGATGTCATGCTAGTGGTCTTGAAAACAACATTAATTTTATTGTACATCTCTATCAGACTCTTAGGTGATCAGGTGCATTGTCAATGAGCATTAAGATTTTGAAAGAAATCTTTTCTTCTGAGCAGTAGGTTTCAATAATGGGCTTCAGATATTCAATAAACCATGTTGTAAATAGCTTATAAATGTCCATTAAAAAACAGTTGGGATTTTATGAAAAACTGACACATTTATGACAATGAGACTTTTAATCCTTGAACATAAGCTGGGCTTCCATTTATGTAGGGTTTTGTTTTGTTTTCTCTGAATAATATTCTAGAGCTTTCAGTGTATTTTGTTGGGTTTTTTTTTTCTAAATATTGAATGTTCTTGAAGCTCTGGTAAAAGGCATATTTTATCATTTTAATTTTTAGCACTATTTCAGCTATATATAAGTCAAGTTAACTTTGAATCCAATGATTATTTCTCTTATTTCTAATATTTCTCTGTATATCATTTTAAATTTTCTCTGCATAGTCTTTTCATCCACAAATTATGATAGTTTTAATTATTCCTTTCCAATACTGGTTTGTTGTTGATAACATTGTCTTATTGAACTGGCCATGTCCTTTCCAAACAGAACAGAGATGCTAAAATTGAGCGGCCAACACAATAACTGCTTATAAAGGAAGCAGCTGGTATAATGAAATAAACATTTCATGGTTTCATGCAGGTTTTTGTTCCATGTTGAATCACTATGGATACCCACTGTTATATTGATGACAGTGGTAAATTGCAAAATCTTCTGGCTCCAGGCTGCTGATGATGAGAGTAAAGTCTGAATCTGTCTGGGATGCCAGTGGCCCTGTGAATGAACCATTGATGAGGAGCCTTGGAGCCTACCCAGGTTTCTGCTGATACCAGGCTAAGTAGCTACTAACACTTTGACTGGCCCTGCAGGTGAGGGTGGCTCTTTCACCTGGTGACAAAGATAGGGAGGCTGGAGACTGGGTCCTCACAATTTCTCCAGTGGTTATCTGAGATTGAAAATAAAATTTAAAAGTCATCCAGGTAATCTAGATCTTAGGTACTGTTTTTGCAACAAAGCAAGGATCACTGGTCTATAATGAGATTTAATCATTGTGCTTGCTAAGCAAAGGTACCAGGTCACAGGACCCAAGTTTCCACTGATATGCAAACCCACACATGTTCCTCCCACCTGGGAGCCAGAATAACAAGAGGCAGAGAAGCTTGAGCTGGGGCTTCCGTGGTTCACTCTGTATCTTAATTGAGACAGATCTTCCCCAGAGCACTGACCCAGGAAGTAATATGGGCTCTGGCCAGCAAGGCGGGCTGGGGTAAACATGCAAAGCAGTGTGGGGAGGGGCGAGCTGGGATTCCAGCTGCAGAGACCATTTGCATCCTCTTCTCTACACTGAGCAATCCATCCCCAGGTGGTCATGTCAGAAAAGTCTGTTAGCTCAGCCTGAGAGATGATTTCTTTTTCCTCTGGTCACAGAATTTATTTCCTGTACCCTCCCACCTCAATATCAACTTAGATTCAGACAGATAGTGTTTGGTACAAGCCCATTGGGAACAACATAGATGCCTATTATTCCTATTTCTCTCTTTATCCTGTGTGCCTAGACTTCTCCCTTGGTGCATCATTGAATCAGATTGGATCGAAGAGCTAATCAGAAATTTATCTTCTGGACACACCTTTCTTGCTTAAGTGATCTTAGTAGTATATGTAAAATCATTTGGAAAAAAAGTCAGCAGTTACTTATGATAAAAACTTTCAGCAAGCTAAGAATACTGGGAAAATATCTTATTCTAGTAAAGTGTCTATTGGTATCCTGCAGCAAACATCACACTCAATGAAGTATGGAACATCTTATTCCTCAAATTATAAAAAATAGGACCAAAGTTTTTATTGTCAACACTTCTACCAAAATTATACTAAAGGTAAAACCAATGGTCCTTATTGCTTTGATTAAATTTAGTTTTAAATCCCAGCTCTAGAAATCATCTTAGATAGATGATAGATAGATAGATAGATAGATAGATAGATAGATAGATAGATAGATAATTAGATGGATAATCAGCAACCCTCAGACAGCAGTAGACAGTAGCCTGGCCCTGACTGATGGTCGTAAGGTTCAGACTTTTGGCAGACTAAAGATAACATCTTGATCTAAGTTATATTTCAGTTCCTAAGCCCTGAGGTGGACTGACCCCCTGGCTACTTTCCCATAAGACCAGGCAGAAGGATGCCAGGAAAGACCTCAGAGTTGGCTGACCAGACATACCATTTTAAACAGGACAGAAAACAACAGTACTGTCTTATTTCAAAACGATATGTAGGGTCAGCCTAGTCTCACTGGGCTAACTTCAAGGTGTCAGTAGGCTGACCATATGTTCCATTTGAAATGGGACAGTACTGTTGTTTTCTGTCTCATTAAAAACAGGACATCTGGTCAGCCTGCCTCAGAGCTATCCTCAAGACCTGAAGAAGTTATTACCCTTACCTTACAGCTCCAAACCCCTGACCCACAGTGTCTTGATGTTTTACCCTGTATAATCTGTAACCTACATGCCATTAGAGGGTCGAGTTTTTAGAAGCATAAGCTCCCCACCTTCAAAATGGCCAATTCAATATTAACCTATTTTTTCCTTTCTATACTACAAACTCCTGCTCATGCAAATCTTTGATATAGTGCACACAGGCAGGAAGACTCAAAGAAAAATGTTGGGGTTCCAGTAACACAAGACCTAGTCAATGCAATAAGGTCAAGAAAAGAATGAAAGGTATGAAATATGGAAAGAAAGAAACAAAATATTTTTACAATTGGGTACAAACATTTTAAGAATATACAAAGAAATCACTAAAAATAACAAGGTCTCTGCATACAACGTCAGTACATAAATCTTTATTGAGGAATAAACGAGACAAGTAAATAGAGTTTTTCTATGTTCATAGAATAAAAAAAAACTCAGTATTTTTAAGATTTCAATTTTCCCAAATTTGATATATAGGCACAATAAAGTTTAATTAAATTCACCTAAGGGTATTCTAAAGTTGAAAGGGTGATTCCAGAATCCGCATAGAAATCCAAAGAACCTAAAATAGCCAAACATATATGAAAGAAAAAAATAATATAATACCGTATTTCCAGACTTATTATAAAACTACAGTGATTAAGGAAGTTTGTGTACCATAAGTACAAAGATAGATAAAAGACAAATGGGAAAAAACAAATTGTCAAGAAAAAGGCCCACACATACACAATCACTTGATTTCTAATAGAGACTCTACAGTGGCATTTAGTTTTTCACTTTTTTTTTTTTGCTGTTTTTTTTTTTAATTAAATTTATTGGAGTGACATTGGTTAGTAAAATTATATATGTTTCAAGTGTACATTTCTATAATACATTATCTATATTGCATTGTGTAATAAATAGTAAGGAGTTATTTGTTATGGAATGAAAATAAAATGAGAAACCAAAATAAAATCTTGACCCACCTAACTCCAGGCAAAATTATGAATTATATGTAGACCATCATCTACATGTGAGAGGTAAAATAATGATGCTTCTAGAAAAAAGCATAGAAGAATATCTTTAGATTCTAAAGTAGGCAAAATTTTGTTGAATAAGACACACATAAACATACAAAACAGGGGTTCCCTGGTGGTGTAGTGGCTAGGCTTCAGCACTCTCACTGCTGGGGCCTGGGTTCGATTCCCAGGCAAGGAACCACAAAAACCAAACAAACAAACAAAACACAGCAGAGAAAAAGATAATTTAGACTACTTTATAATAAAAATTTTATGTGTATATATATATGGACATTATATATAGTTAATACCATCGGTCATCAGGGAAATGTAAGTTTTAAACATAGCACCCCTTCAGATTTATCAATACAAATTTTAAAAAGGTTGACATGCCAAGTACTGGGAAGAATTTAAAGCTACTGAAATTTTTGTTACATAGTTAGTGTTGTGCACGTACCATGCACGTCCCAATAGTTCACTACTTCAAACTGTTTGGCAGTATTTAACAGAGCCAAGTTTATACCAACCCTATGACTAAGCCCTTCTATTCCACAGGATTGGACAAGCTTGCAATATATATTAGGAAAACTTTTAAACATCACCTAAAGGAGAGGATAAGAGATTTGCAAGTCCCAGCCCCATAGGTGACCATTATGATTTGGCGAGTATCCCTCGGGCTCTCTCATTCTGTCTCTCACATACATATTTCATTCACGTGTGTTTAGCTGTTGATATCACATTTACATGGTCTCAGAGATGGGATCCCAGATGCAGATGGTGGGTTCCCAGTGCGTCTCCTGTCAGAGGGCCCTGAGGACACTATCTGCACCTGGAAACCCTGCTCGCCATCACTTGTCTGTGTGGACCAGGATTGATGGATCCCAACCCTTCTCCAGGGGTGTTAGTGTTCTTTCCAGTTCCTTGCTGTTTCAACCAGTACTGTTATGAACAGTCTGGAAAATACATCTTTGAAACATTGTGCAAGCATTTCTGTGGGGTCACCTCCTAGGATGAGCCCTAGGTGCAGGGGAGTACCTGTGAACTTGGGGCAGGTCCTGTGCACTGTTTTCCCAGACTGTAGGGGCTTGTCCCACTTCTCTGCAGGGATGTGCTGGGGCCTCTGCTTCCTTACCTTGCCCCAAGAGCTCGTTGCTACCAGAATAGAACCTCGCCAGTCTGATGGTGACAATTCCCTCTCTGCAGTGCTTACATCTGCATGTCCCTGGTGGGCATCTCTGACAACTACTGGCCATAGGTGTTGCCTTTTGTTAGAATTGCAAATATTTGCTCTTTGCCATTTTTAAAATATTGATTTTGAGAGTGCTTTTGCACCAAAGGCTTGCTAAACATTTCTCTGGCTTTGGGTCATGAGCAATGCTTTGCAGTGTGTGGTTTGTTTTCCCAGCTTTCTATATTTTTCTTTTTTTCTTTTTAATTCATTTTTATTGTTAGACTTATTGGGGTGACATCTGTTAGCAAGGATTACAGTGCATTGTCAACTTGATGTATAATAAGTTCACCACCCAGTGTGACTTCTCTTTCCATCACCTTATATTTAGCTTCCCCGCCTCCTCTCCCACCCCCTCCCCTTTCTCCCCTCCCTACCCCACTCATCCCCAAATAAACATTAAACTATTGATTGTGTCCATGGGTTATTTGTTTGTTCATTTCTTTTTTTCTTTGCTTTCAGTTTTATATTCCGCATATGAGTGAAATCATGCAGTTCTTTGTTTTTTCTGTCTGGCTTATTTCACTAAGCATGATGATCTCCAGGTCCATCCATTTTGTTGCAAATGGCAATATT
>PVJL010018939.1:0-14913 GCA_004026885.1 Lyroderma lyra | reverse complement strand
CGGGGGGGAGACCTTGCACGTGGAGAGCTGTGGGAACCACGAGGTGTGGCCCGTTCGGGGCCTGGCAGATGGCCCAGGCCTGACCCCAGACTCGGCTGGAGGTGGCACCGCCGTGGCCCTCGGACGGCAGTTGGCTCAGGACTGCCTTTTCCAATGAGGTCACCTTCGTGTTCACTGTGGGTTTGAAATATAAAAGCGACAAATGAATTTTGTAGTTTCAAAACATAATTTGTCTAAACAACTAACACTTTGGCAAAAACAAACAAACAAAACACCAACAGCTTCATCATCAGAAATAATTTTATTATTTATTTTAAAGCAATTCAATGTAACTGGTAGCAAAATGGCACCTAGACAACAGACAGAATGGTTCCCATCAGGGTACAAGGACTATTTTTTACTACTTTTCATGTGCAAGTGTATTTTAAAAAGGCAACAGTTCGTTAAAAGGCTTTGATAAGCATGTTTTTATTTTTTAAGTAACAGAAAGACTAATAACCTGTTACTGTCATAGCAAGCTGATATGAATTGTGTCAAATATTAAATTTGGATGAAAGTTCATAATCGAAAATAATTATAGTAAAACTTACAAAACAAAATTTTTAGCTTTATAGGAACTACAGTCATGACCTAACCTACAATCCTAGTCTCGACAGCTGTCATAATGCAGAAATACTACACTTGAGATCTTGTGAGGAAGTAGAAGTTTCATAAAATCTTACGTTTATTCCTAAAATAACTGTAATGAAATGGGGACCCCTCAAAAAAACATACTTGACTGTTAATGTGCAAATATGAAACAGGCTCATTAAATTCATTAGTGTTCTCCATTACATGTATTAGTTTGATTCTGCCTTTGGTTTGGATAATTTACATGTTAATATGTGTGTTTATCAAAAATATTTCCCATGTGTTATAACATACTCATAGCTATGCATAAAATATCTGTTCTAAGGAATAATTTCAACTTTAAGTAACTTGTTACAAATTTTACTTCTTGGTCTGATTAAAGAATATTAAAGATAGGATCTTGCTACTTTGGGTGAAATTCTTGGTGTTTTTGTTTTTCCAAAATGAGGGTAATATAAAATTACTAAAACAACAGCAATAATGACAAATAGGCATTTCATAGTCTCAAAGCCAAATGATGCAATGGCTAACGTGTATCATTTCACATTTTATGTTTTATGTTTTTATTTGCGCAGAATTATTTGGGGACTAGTAGGCTTTCTTTATGTTTTTTAATCCTTCAATTTTCCTTTCAGTTTATCTACTTTATGAGGAAAAGGATAGTGTCTCTTTCTTGTCTTCTATGTCCTATATTCTGTTGAATTCAAACTCAGTGTCAAATTTAATAATAAAAATGTACAAAAGTAGAAGAAAACCCTCTTTCCACATTGACCGTTGTCCCTTTTGTGGGACTAATGAATGCACCCAACTGCCTGGGGACTGTGCTTCCGGGCTTTCCATTCTGTTTCTGACGGGGGATAAAGAACTAGAGCGCTGGCCTCCTCCCCACGGGTCAGTTTATATTTAACTTATAACTGTCAAATTCGGCATGATTTATATTAAATTTAAGTGGCAGAACTACCTATCTCTATCACATGCTTTTCCTTACAATATTAAACATAGTTTCTACAGATAATTTTTCAAAATTACATCAACTGCTTTAACATATCAAGTTCTTCTGTGTGATTATTTCAATACTAAAGGCATGAGGGAGGACTTTCAGTGTTTCAATCTGTCTTTGTATTCCAAAAGACATATCGTTCTGATTCTTTGAAAGAAAGTATCTTTCTAATGAAATATTCTCTAGAGATACATATGTGAAAAATGTTAAAACCCAAGACTCTAATGAAAGTTATTACTGCATACTTCCGTCAGTGTTTCAATTCTTGGATTAAATTAAGTCAACAAATGTGCTTTAAGTAGATTAACCAGATGTACCATTTTCAATGGGACAGAAAACAATGGCGTTGTCCCATTTCAAATGGGACGTAGGGTCAGCCGACTGCCGCCTTGAATGTAGCCCAGTGAGACTAGTTTGACCACATGTACCGTTTGAAACAGGATGGTACCACTGTCTTCTGTCCCATTGAAAATGGTACATCTGGTCAGCCCACTTTTAAGTATTTTATCTACCTTGGCATTCTTTTAGGAGAACAATCCATGTTGGCTTTTCAGTATACTTTTCTTGGCGTATAATGTGGGTAGATATGAAGTTAGCAAAAAGTTTATGTACTTGATATTTTTTTTTTACTTTTTTATGTAATAAAACATGCTATGAGCATCTCAAATTCTAAAATAAACAGGATATTATATGAAAAGGCAACAAAAACAGGTTTAAATGACCTAAAGATTTATATTCTAAAGCAAATTATGATTCTTACAAAAATGTCAGCAAACAAGTTTGTTTGTTAATTGTTGTGTAAAGTAGACTAGACGTTTACGATGAGCTCCATTTTATAAAACAGCGAATTTAAAAAATATAATGTAACACATTTAACTTTGAAGAGGAGCAGCAATCTTCTATGTCCATTGTGATGCACCAATATGGCTGGATTTTTAGACTGCTTTCATAGAACTTAGTACTTTTTAAAACTGGCTTCATTCGGTATGGATTATTGTCAAACATCTAAATATCAAATTTAAAACTGGGTGTTTTAATTTAGGTTTTCAAAATTATTCCATTGATGTCCTTCACCTATTAATAGGAGGAATACCAATAAGCAGTACATTGTATTTCAAAATAACATGTACTTCTAAGAGAGTAGATTTCTTTAAGTATGAGAGATTTGAATATATTCCAATCTAGTTCATGTTAGGCCAGCAACACTTTTTTACTCTAAGATTTAGAGTTCTTTCTAGCAAGATCCTTGCAGGAAAAAGGAAGTCTCTTATTTTCCGGTCATCAAAGCTGAGTTTCCTCCCGAGAGTCTTGGCCAGCGGCATTGATGCTGTTCTTGCGACTGGGCTCCCTGTTTGGAAAGTAGGCCAGTGGGTCCGGTCGGATTAAGTATCTAATGAGAGAAGACAGGGCAGATAGCTGTAAAGCAGTCAACAAACACAAAACTGACTGACCCCGAAACTTGAGATTGCTACTTCAGTGTTATCTGTTCAGCGGTCAGGCTACCTGAACTGTCTCGAGTTACAACAATGGCAGCAGGCCTCGGTTTAGTCGGCCTGTAAGATTCTGCAGAGTTTGTATCGTGTCTGTACTTAAGATGATTACGATGATGAATACTGATGGATAAGCACCATTATCATTCAGTTATGATCCATTTCACCACCTTCATCTATTCAAAGATGTATGACTTGGTTTTTTTAATTAATCATTCATCTTATTGGCCATTTTTCTATCAAGGAGACCTAAATCCTGGCAATGATTTTCCTGTTAATTAACTGCTCTTAACCTTATTTTTATCATGCATAAATAAATTTGATCTAAGTAAGTTTTTGGGTTTTTTTATCTGAACATTCTATAAATCTATAAAAGCAATGATTTATTAAATGTCATAGAGAATATTATGAACAGATAATATTTTAACTATCTGGAAATTTATCATCTAAAATTTGGGTTATGCTATATATAGTAAGAATTATACAAAAGTATAAAAAGTAATTCTTAATTCATTCTACTAGTAAATAAGAAAATGTTCATCTGCCCAACTCAAACATTTGGTCACTGTTAGAATTTGAGAGAGATGGTTTACGTCCGGCTATGAAATGCTGGCATGAGCGTGCACTTCCTGAGCACCTCTAGCATACCGCGCCCGCTAGGACCCGGGAAGACAAAGTCACAAACCCTGACCCCGTCTGCAGATTAAGAGAGTTTAATGTATGAAGCTGATGTAAAGAAGAAAAAGAAATTCCTAATATGACATAAGAGAAAAAGAGCACTAGAAAATAGGGACTGCTTTATCCTGGAGGTCAGGTTCAGCTTGTCCCTCCAGGCCCAGGTGCGGAGGAGCAGGACGTGGGGGCTGGCGGGGCTGCGCAGACAGGGACATTCCTGACGTGCTCAGAAAGCGAGTTGACTTCAAAGACTGACTAGACAGGAGACAGCAATAAATTCTGGGAATATAGCCAAGGGCACTGTAATAGTCATGCAGGGCATCAGGTGGGGAGTGGACTTGTTGGGGTTATCACTCTGTGAGGCGTGATGTTGTAAAGAGACATGAAGAAAACGAGAAAAGCAGTCATTTCTGTTCCAAAGGCAGCAGGAAGCCACTGAGGTTTGGGGCAGGGGAAGGAAGTCAGTATATATAATGCAGCATTACAGAAGGTTCTGTTTCAGATGCAAATAAGATCAGTATTCATGGTTTTGTAATGATTTGAGAAGGTACAAAAATGAACAGAGAAACTAATTTAAAAGTGAGAACTCTCTTGAAGATGGTACTTTCCCTCTTAAAAAAGAAAAGAAAAATATTCCTGAAACATGTTCCTTAATGAAAATGAGAAAAGGCAATTGAGAGCATAGTAGTCTATTTTCTTTGATCAAATACAGGTCGATACAAGTGTCCTCGAATCTACTGACTGGATTTTGGTATCTATGCACACTGCTTTATAATTACTTTAAATATCAGTAGCATTGTAGATCAATGAAGAAAACTAATAGTGTACAATAAACTTTTTAGTGCCATATCATCTAGTGATTTATTGTTCTTGGAATTAAATTAGTGTTGCTCCTTCATTTAAAATGCACTTTGAAAGTGAGATTTTTAGAAAAACATAAAAGGCAAGAGTGTATTTCATTATCCTCTAGGTTCACTGATGTAGCTACAAAAGTTCCTTCCCCTATTACTGTCAGTGTGAAACCAATGAGTCCAATAAAATAAATTTCCTAAATGTCTTTTTATGCACTACTTGTTATGGTAGGCATTTTTCCATAATATTTATCTTTGCTCCAGTTATCCTAAAATTTAATTATCTCAATGCCACACATACAGATCAGTGCAACAAAAAAAGTTGTTTTTATAGCAAACTGATGTTTCCGTTGAAAACTAATAAAAAAATAATAGTATCAAAAAGGCAGAAAGTATTATGTTTACTTTACCTGTATACATTGTAGCTCATGTATTTTACTTGTAAATTGAAGAGATTGGGGAATTATTTCCAATCTATTTGATGGAAGGATGTGTGCATAGACTTAAAAGGTTAACAACATCTTCCTGTTGCATTAGAGATAATCATGGGAAACAGACTAGGCTCAGGAAACAGAATTTATTATGAAATATAATGTAAGAAGAATGTTTTTTAAACCCTACCTAATTAATACAGCTATAACTCACTTGGCAAAGAAGCCTAAGAAGGTTGGAATTACATGGGCAGATTGGAGAATTCCCTAAAAATTGCCTGATTTTATGGGTTTAAAGGAGGAAAGACGTGTAAATATGGACACAAGTAAAATAGAGCAGTTTTGTTTTATTGCAGGCATAGACTCAGTGAAGTCTCCGGAATGGGCACTTGAAAGCCAAGTGCATCATAAATAAGACATTTTCCTTCAACTCCAAGTGCTCCATGAATTCCACATCGCCACTGGGTGTAGTTCTTAACAGCTGCCCTAAGGGCTCGAGCCGCTGGAGTGGCCATTCACGGGCGCCCCAAAGGTCCCGTATTCTAACCAGTAGCATCAAATGACAAGTTGAAGCACTGTTGTGTTTGGTAGCTGTATCTTAAGTGCATTACACACATCTCTTCTCGCTGATTTGGGGCCTGAGCCACTCCTGCTGATACATTCTCCTGAGAAGTTTCTGAAACTCACTGATCTTTCCGCACAAAACTCAGCGCTCCTCAACAGCCCAATACTGGTTCTTTCACTTTTTCTTCTTTGTGTATCTCCTCTTTGGAAAAAAAAATTATCATCTTTTTTTCCTTTATTCTAGAAGATGAAAAGTAAATATTTTCTGTAGAGAGCTAGCCTCCGTTCAAAGCTGCAGTACTGTATCTCCATGTGCTTTCTGGATTTTTCCATGCAGCCCATGGAACGATGTGTCTAAATCACAGCTCATCATGTCTCTGTCCTCCGCAGCCAACACATCCTATTCCTGGCTTGGAAGTCACCTACCCATCTGACCTGTGTCAGTAAACCAGCATTCTTCTTTATTTGAACTCTTAAAGCCATGCCAACTGCCACCCCAATGAGCACGTCACCCTCGGTGCCTTCATAAATTTATCCACATAGCAGCCTGCTTTTACGGCCCATCATCCTGACGCCACGATAGATTATCCCCTCTACACCTGCATACCAGCTTTGCAACTGGTTTCTCTATTTAAAAAAAAACAAAACCCTTTATGCCCCAATCAAAACCTCCCACAAAACTGGCAACATGCAAAAGTGGGCCCCTAGTTCTCAGCACATCGCTGGCCGCAGAGCTAAGCCACCTGCTTGGACCCATTTCACCCTGGGCATCCAGAACATTCTCACTGCTCCACGTCTCCGACCCGGTTACTCATTTCCTGATTGTTGGTACAAACACACCCTGCAGACTGAACACCCACCAAGACCTTAGGGCCTTGGGCATTTTGTTTTATGTCGCTTGTACCATCTGCAATTAGCTACCTGGGGTACGCGGCTCTGGTCAATGGACCTCAAGGGCAAACTTGTCAGGAATTTGTCCTCTGGGCTTACACCAGCAAGGGCCAACATGCCTTTCCTAAACTCCTGCTCCTTTCTCGCTCATGTGTCTAAGTGCTGCCCATTGCCTGTAAGGTCGAGTTTAAATTTGTTTTGTCATCTAAGGTCCTTCCAAAGTTGGGTTTACTGCCTGCTTCCAATATTATGTTTAACTCATTTAACAACAGAAATGCTGCTAATGCAAAGCATTTCCTCTGGTCCAGCTGGACTGTGTAGTACTGGCAACTGAACCACATTATGCAATCTTCGCATAGTGCATGCCTCGAGCCATCTTTCTGTTCTGGAATGTTCTCTTCACCTACACAAATCCTCCCTACCCTTCACTATTGAGTTTGTCTTACATCCTTTGTAGTCACTGTAACTAACAACACCGTCTTCCTCCTTGTATTTAGAAACACATTGTCTGTCTCACTCAGTGCTAAATGCATTAGTGACAAAGTCATAGAGCTCTTAACGTTTTATGCTTAAATCGTAGTTTTGTTAATTGGAATGAAAGCACTTTGAAATCAGGGGAAAAAGTCTTTCTCATCTCTCTTACTTCTACAACAACACTAGCACATTGTACATGCATAACACACAGTTCTGACGGATCCCATTACCACTGTAGACCTCTCCCTAGTAAGTGCTTTTACTGTTTGCTTCGGCTGGAGGGAAATCTAAGGTCTTTAGACCAGGTAGTGTGAGCTCTTTCAGGTTTTCCTTTGAGCTCTTCTCATATTATTCCACATACTTTCTCTAGCTTCCCCAAATATATATTAGCTCCCAGAATACAGGTTTCATGCTGCTATTTCCTTCTTTTATTCCTCTACGACTCTACGATGATTTTTTATAGTGTTACACGCAGCAATACATAAAGTGCATTTGTTTATTGAACACAAGTATTCGACTTGGACATTTATGTTGTAAAAATCATAAAGGCTATAATGGTGGAGATAAAAACATAATAAATAGATCAGTGGTTTTTACAAATAAACGCCTCGTGCGAGATAGAAGATCAACTTACACAACATCGTTCAGCTCTAGTCTGGTGTCTGGAGATGGGTTAATGAGGATGTAGGACAGGGTACTCTGATGGTCATTCATTTCATCTAGAAGAGAAGTAAGTGCCAGGCCTGTTATACCACTTAGCGAGAATTGCAGGATTATCATAAAGCATCTTAGCTGCCAACCACGGGGCTGTCCACGAGAACATTACAATTGTGTACGTAACTCTGACTACTTTCGAATTGCTTTCACTGAAAACGTCTGACAGGCACTCAATTTTTGTTCCAATGAGTGATAAAAATAAAAAGAATCTAATTCTGTTTGAAACAACCACACTTATAGTCTACACTTTTATACTGAAGAAGTATTTCTATTAAAACAACCAAGGCAAGATGTTAACTTGATTCATTATGCCTTATCAATTACAAAAAGTAATTGTGGTTACAGATGGCCATTCTGGACAGGAATATTCATATGGGAAACTGTGAAAATCATCTAATGACATTGTGTTTAGAAAATACAACCAAAATATATCAAAATCGTGACCGCTCTAACCATGCTGGGCTTCGTTACATCACGTATCCGATATAGGCCACCCTGTCACTTTTGCAGACTTGTTTTTGCAAAGAATCCTATGGGACAGAATTTAACTATAAACTTCAGGGGATGTGTACTCCCGAGGCATTTGTTTTTCCTCTAAAACAATACATATTTTTTAAAATAAAAGGCTGTGCTGTTATAATTTTGTTAATTCACTCTGAAGACATGGTCAGGCTTCAAGTTCAGAGAGCTGACTTGACACTGTATGGGGACACTGAAAAAGAAAAGGAAACAGCTTTGGGATCAAAAGTTTTTGGCCGTCAAGGCTATGTAATAAGATGTAAAATTGTCACATCAATAACTTTTCCACTCAAGTACCCTGTGGTATCTATCATTTCGAAGATTCTAGTTGTTTAAGGACTTTGCTCGCGGTTCCGTACGGTTCGTACGGAGACCTGGGCAATGTCCCACTCAGCCTGGTTCCTGTCCTCACCCACCCCTCCCCGACTCCTCCGCAGCGTTAGGTGGACAGACGCCGAAAGCGCGCTCTGCCTCTCACGCCCACCTCGCTGTGGGCTCGTCCGGCCAACTCGTGCTCCGCCCGCTTCACTCTTTGTGACTTCGTGTTTGAGAATCAGGAAACAAGGCCTTAAAAGCCCGTGTGGTCACACAGCAAAGCCACATTCAACAACCTAGTTAAGGCTGGTATTTTCTTGTCTATCTGTGTTCCTTGTGTTCTTTTTTATTTCTGAATTCTGGAAGGAAAAATGGTGGTAGACTCCCTAGATCTTTAACACCCGGTCACAGTTATCATCACTGGTGCAGGCCAAGACACAAATAGAGTCAATAAGGCTTTTTACCAAAAATATTATCCCACGTATAGTGAAGAAAACAAAATTGTTATGAAAAACTTGGCTCAGGCACAGACTCAAGACCCTTGTTTCCTGATTAGCAAAAGCGCGCACGAAGGGAGCCTTTGTGAGAACACGCGCGGTGTTCGCGACACGTGCTCTCTGACTCCGGCCGGCCGGGAAGCCCTCGGTAGTTTAACTTGTGCCAGTATTTCATCATCGGCACAGTCATCTCCATGGAACTGCTCTTCCCGGGAAAATGTGAAATGAATGTTCTGGAATATTGAAATCTTTAAAAGATTTCAACAACTGCGAGTATTTACCGAGAACCTTCTTTTGCTCTGTTAATTAGCACGTGTGGGTACTGGGTCAGAAGCTCCGCAGAGCCAATACTCTGGTAATCGATCATATTAAAGAGAACAGACTTATAATCCTGTTCGCACAGGATAATCGATTCAGACCCATTCTACACACGTGAGTTTCATTTTTTTTCAGGTGGTTTTGGCTTTTAAATTTTCCGTGGAGGTATTTTAAGAGCACTTTTAAAAGAGAAGAATAAAATTTGATAAGGAAAAAATCTTACTTATTATTATGGACGTTTCCTTAAATAACACTTGCAAACCACATGTCCATTCTGTGTTGCGCAATCAGAAAACATTTCAAATAACCAATGCGAAGGTGTCCCTGAGAGGCGAAGGGCCACGGCTCTGAAACCAGCCTGCCCACCTCCGAGCCCTGCCTTCCCCACTGCACATGACTCCGTTTGGGAGAATCGCTCTGTGCTGTTTCCTCACGTGTAAAATGGGGTAACGGTAGTGCTGTCTCATAGGTTATTGTTAGAATTAAATTATAAATACATCATCGATGTAATTTAAAATCCATATAGTTGTTAGGCTCAGCACCTAGTCCTAGGAAGCACGGTGTTGTTGTTGTAGCAGGCAAGGCCGATCTGTAACCCGATGCGAAGGATAACTGTGTGTATCGTGATGTGAGTGTCAGCATGTGAAGGTGGGGAGGAAAGGGATCCCACAGAGAGAACGGCCGTGGGCGAGAGGAAGGTGGTTGGCTCTACGTCGTGCCAGGCGGGGCCCTGACGACGGGCAGAGGTGCGCACAGGAGCACGCTGAAAGGCGAGCTAGGCCCGGCCCCAGGGGCTGTGCTGACCTCCACTGCAAGTTCAAGTTCTACTCTAAAAGCCATTGGAAGCCACTGGAAGGGCACGCCCCGGCTTCTCCTGAACATGTCACCTCAGCCGTGAGCTTTGGGGGCTCACATTGGGACTCGGGAGTAGTAAGTAGTAAGTGGCGAAGCCCAGGTGGGAGATGAAGGTGTAGCTGGGTGGCCATGGAAATGGAGGGAGTGTTAAGGAGGGAGGGAAAGAGAGCTGGAGAGCTTCACGTAGCCGAAGCCAGCCAGAGAAGGGGAGGCGGGAGGGAGAGAGGGACACACACACACACACACACACACATACACACACACAGACCACAGCACATTTGAGCGCTAACGGAAAATGCAAGTGAAAACAGAAACAAAGAGATGGACACTGTTGCAGACTGGGGTCAGGTTTTCTTCTCAGTCGCTGGAGAAAAGGCCCTCGGCTGCACATTGCTGCTTCTGCGAAATCCCAGAATCCAAACGATCAGCAGCAGCCCCGCCTGCCCGTGGTTTCATTACTCCCTCAAGACCTTTCTAGTGGTGTCCTAGAGGGGCAGCAGGCTGTGCAATCCAGGCTTCAGAGGAGCAGCTGGGCGTCTGGAGGACAAGTGTGCCTTCAAGTTAACGGCAAACCTCCTGCAGGATTTGAAGCTCATCTTAGGGTACATCGTCACTGCGCCTCGCTATCAGTGCTGACATCCAGCCTCCTTTACAGCTCTGATTTCTCTGTGTCACGCCTCTGCCTTCCTCTACCATCCTGCACACACACCATCCTGTAATAACTCCTTCAATACCCTTGTTTCCTGGATCTCTTTCAGCTTGTTTCCGTGGGGGCCCCTGCCTGACTTCTAGCCTGTAAAAGGCTTAATTCACTCGTTGCCCTCTCCTCAGGAGCAAGTTATGTGCTCTCTTTTGGTGGTGTCTGCACACTATTGGTTTATATTTTTTCTAGTTTTATACTTAAACTGAGAGCATAAACAGTCATCATAATCAGGAGTTTCTTCTTCTTGTTTTAATATATTTAGAAAGCTTATTTGCTGACTATTTCTACTTAACCCATAATAAAATGTTGAAAGTAAAAAGTTCACTCAACCGCTTAACTTTTTTACTTAACGACAAAAGATATTTTATTCAAATTGGCCACATTTTTCTTACACATATGCTGCCAACACACAACATTGGAATTTTCAGTCATAAAAATAAAAGATATGTATATTTAAGTGCAATTTAGTTAACTATGGTGTTAAATTATGTAAAAATATTGATGTCATTGAAAAATTAATGTTCTGGGAAGAGTATGATACAACTCCATAAAATAAAATTTTATAGATTTAATTTAGGGAGATACGGAAATTTCGTTGCCCAAATATTTCCATTTAGTATAAATCATGATCAGCTCAGCAATTACCCTTTGAAAGCTTCATTACTTTATCTATTAAGAAAACCATTGAGCTTTTTTTTTTTAATTTCCATTCTATATTCAGAATGAGAATAACATAAACTCGTGCCTCTCTCCTTCCGTTTCTGACTTCCTCCATCTGAGACTGGGTCGGTTCTGGAGATACAGAACAACATAAAGTCACTCATTTTCTGGGACTCTGTCCTGAGAACGTACTCGTCATCAGATCAGTATCACTGTACTCATTTATATTGGGAAAAGGTAAATAATGTATTTCAAAAACCAATAAAAATTCACTATCAACTTTTTAAAATAATAAATTGTCGATGAAGTCGTTACAGTAGTCTCAGATACTTCTGTTATTCCTCTGAGGTCCTAACGTTGCAAAACATTCTAGAAGAAATATTTGGCTGCTGTGCCTTTTTCCTCTTGCTGTACGATCAACTTGTGAATATTTTGTGCTGGAAAAAGGTAGACATTGATTAGGATTTGGGAGATTTTCTTCTTGTTGTTGAAAACTTACATGAAAATGATCAATGATTTCTAAAAGCGTCCAAAAATTGAAGTTGATGGCGTGAGTATTGCTGTTACTACTGACACCATCACCGTATCTATTACAGGTGTCGGTGGGAATAACAATCTTTTGTTAAATTTGTTTATTTAGAAGAGAATAAGTAAGAATTAAGTCGCCATGTTAACTATACTTTAAAAAGAAACAGTTCTTCATTAATCTAGCCATTATTTCAGGCAAATTGTGAACTAACTTTATAAATAAACTGATGACTCCTAGTGTCTGACTAGCAGTTACCCCTTTCTACCTGGAAGGACTTGGTCCGTTTCCTCCCCTGACATCGCGTCCTTCAGGAACGGCGGGAAACTTACACCAGTCATGTCAACACTGGCTTGTCCCGGGGCCCAGACACAGCGGAAGGCCTGCTTGCCGATTTACGCACCAAACACACACGTCACTCTACGGGCTCATCCTGGGTAACCTGTCACTACAACAGTTTTTAGTGAGTATGAGAGCCCTTCTACACAGACTGTTGGAGAGTCAGGCCGGGAACACTGATTACCGCAGTGTCGTTCATAGACTGAAACCCCTCTATGTGCACACGCCGGCCCAGGGAAGGCCCGACGGCAGACGCCTAAAAGAGCTTTGTTAAGTGAGTTGGACTCTGATTTTACTATTAGTCTGTGGAGGTAAATACTAAAATATGCGATGCTGAAATTTACCTGCAATAACATGAGGAGTGAGGGAGGTTGTGGGCATGGTAACGAGTCTGTTCACTGCACTATTCTCCCCCCAGTAACCCGTGTTGGAAATTTTCTGTGTTAAAATTTTAAAAATATAAAAATAACGAAGAATGCCAGAGAGATTCGTCTGACACAGAAAGAGAAGCTTTTCCCCCGAGACGGCAAACATTCTTCTGCTTCGGGCATTGTTCCCGAGAGATGACCGTGCCGCCGCCGATGGCGTGAACTGTCCCTCGGCTTCCTGTCCCAACGGCCACTACAGCTCTGCTGCCGCTTCCCTGTTTCCCGTTCTCCCAGAGGCGCTCCCGCAGCGTGCTCCCTCCCGCGCCGTCTCAGTCCCTGCTCCTGTCCCTGCCCCTGTCCCTGCTCCTGTCCCCCTGGTGCTCCGTCCTCTCTGCCCCGCCCGGCTGTCTTCCTGTCCCTCACCTCTGCTCCACAGCGAAGCTTCTTTAAAAACATCTCCCGTGGCAGAGACTGAGAGTTGCCTCTCAGTAGCCCTTCTCCTGTCTTCCTCAATATTAGGCCTGCGCCCCCCAGGAAAACATACTCGCTCACCAATGGGGCGGAGCTGAAACGGCGGGTGCAGCTGCTTGCTAATAGCGTTGATGTTACTAGGGGTGTCAGTACAAGGGCTTAGGGTGGATTGATGGATCTGTGAATAGATGGATAGAATGAACAGAAAGAAGAGAAAGAAAGAAGAGAGAAAAAATAAAGGTGGACAGTGTCTTTCTTTCTTTCTGTGAGAGACAGTGGGAAAATGGATGAATTTACAAAATAAATAAACTGTCAAAAATAACTAAATGCAAAGTACTCGACAGAAGTTTCATTTGCAAAAGCATGATATGTTCCCCGAGGACTGCCCCGTGCCCAAGTTCATGCATTCTTAAGCCTCCAAGTCGAACTGTGACCTGCCACACTGCTTGGGGGACCAGCCTGCGACTGTGACAGCGACCCTGAAACACAGCTGGGACCTGGGTGAACGCTCATTTACTGCACCTTTTCAAAAGGTGACAAAGTAGCTGACTAATAATAAACGTAAATATAGGACTGCAGTTGGGTAAGAAATGCAATCATAATGCCATTAAATTGGCAGAGCTACTACTATCATTTTTTAAATGCAAATCATCGTTTTATTTGAGTTGCTTCTTGCCATAAGACCTCGCGCGATCATATTAACATTCTGGATGGGTCTGTACTGATTTCCGTGAGTGCAGTGTCATTACGGGGTTCAGGGACACGTGGGATCCGACGCGCACGCATTTCAGCCGTGAGTCCTGACGCGTTCTCTGAGCTCTGGGCCTCGAATGCCTGAAAGTACGACGGGGAGCCTGTCTACTCGGGGCGATAAGAGGCCATGAGACAACATGAAAACACCCGTGGTTCCTGGCACAGAGGAGGTACTTAGTAAATATGTTTCCTTTTCTTGTTCAAAGAAACACAGGTAACTTCTTTTGGACTCTAAGTCAACGAATAAAATTTCTCCCTAGGTATGTTGTTTCATAATAAAGATGAGAGGAGGGCAAGATGGAATGCATTCTGTTGCACCCCTAAGCTGCATTATCCTCGCAGTGTCTTAGCTCCTGGGTTACCCTGTTAACCGTACGAGGGCCGTGTGGAAGCATCCAGCCATGGAATACGAGAAATAAAGGTGGTTATAGCTGGGTTTTCTCTGGACAGCCCTCGTATAACAAAACAAAACACTTATTTGTCACTTGATATTCCTCTAAGTTAACTAAATATATTTTAAAGAGAATTTATATGGTGGTGGGTGGAATATTTTAAAATTACCTTTGCATTATTTATTTAAGCTGTGCCACGTGTCTGTATTGCAGTCACAGACCAACATAGGAGCCTAACAATTGCATGACATCTAGCAGTATTTGAGCTTTAAATTAAAGCTCTTGAAGGCTTTTTCTTTCTGGAACACAAGAAACTAAATAAATTTTGTAGGAACATTTCGGGTCGTCTGTGGCTGGTACATTTAGTTACTTACCAATGCCTCAAATAAGATGTGGTGTGGGGTGGTGTGGGGTGGTGTGGTGTGGGGGGTGTGTGTGTGTGTGTGTGTGAGTGTGTGTGTGTGTGTGTGTGTG